>PVIA01005153.1:0-121488 GCA_004024845.1 Tonatia bakeri
TCTTTCTTTCTTTCTTTCTTCTTTTTTTGTGTAGGCCTGTAATGTTATGAATTTCCTTCTTAGGATTCCTTTCCCAGTGTCCTACAGATCTTGAATTGTTGGGTCCTCATTTTCATTTGTTTCTAGGTATTTTTGATTTCTTCCTTGATCTCACTGTTGACCCATTCATTGTTTAATAATATGTTATTTAGCTTCCAAGTTTTTGTGTGTTTTTCAGTGTTCTTGTGATTGATTTCTAGTTTCATAGCATTGTGGTCAGAGAAGATGCTTGATACAGTTTCAGTCGCCTTAAATTTATTGAGACTTGTTTTGTGGCCTAACGTGTTCTTTCTTAGAAAACTTCCCATATACACTTGAAAAGTATGTATGTTCTGCTGCTTTGGGGTGAAATGCTCTAAAGATATCAATTAAATCCATTTGATTTAGTGTGTTAATTAAGGCCTCTTTCTCCTTGTTGACTTCCTGCCTGGAAAATCTATCTGTTGAAGTCAATGTTGTGTTAAAATCCCCAATAATGACTGCATTTCTGTTGGTCTCTCCCTTTATGTCTGTCGAGACTTGCTTCACATATTTAGGTGTTCCTATGTAAGGTGCATAAATGTTTACTAGGGTTATATCCCTTTGTTGGACTGTTTCCTTTATCATTATGTAGTAGCCTTTGTCCATTAATTTATACTTGGTTTTAAAGTCTATTTTGTTGGAGATAAGTACTGTACCCCAGGTTTTTTCTCCTTTTAATTTGCATCAATATCTTTTTCATTCCTTTACTTTTAGTCGGTGTGTATTTTTCATTTGAGGTGGGTCTCTTGGAGGCAGCATGTATATGGGTTTTGTTTACTTATCCATTCAGCTACCCTCTGTCTTTTGGTTGGAACATTTAAGCCATTTATATTTAAGGTGATTATTGATAGATACATATTCGTGCCATTTTATTGTTAGACTATTTTCCTCTATATTTTTCAGCCTCCTTCTTCTCCTCATCATCTTCCTTCTCCTCCTCTTCTTCCTCTTCCTCCTCTTCCTCCTTCTTCAAGCAAGCACTTTAACATATGTTGCATTACTCGTTTTGTGTTAACAAACTCCTTTAGCTGTTTCTTCTCTGGGAAACCTCTATTTCTCACTCTAATTTAAATGATAGCCTTGTTGGGTAAAGTAGCCTTTGTTGTAGGTCCTTGCTTTTCATCACCTTCAGCATTTCATGCCACTCCCTTCTGTCCTGAAATGTGCCTGTTGAGAAATCAGATGACAGTCTAATTGGTGCTCCCTTATAGGTAATTACCTGCTTTTAGGATTCTTTCCTTGTCTTTGAGCCTTGTCAATTTAATTGTGATGTGTCTCAGTGGTATAGGCCTCTTTGGATTCAACTTGTTTGGGATTCTCTGAGCTTCCTGGACTTGTGTATCTTTCTTCTTCAGCAGATTATGGAAGTTTTCAGTCTTTATTTCTTCAAATACATTGTCGATCCTTTCTCTCTTCTTCTGGTATTCCCATGATGTAGATGTTGTTCCACTTCACGTTGTCTGGGTGTTGCTTAAGCTTTCCTAATTTTTTAAAATTCTTTCTTCTTTTGCTACTCTACCTGATTGTTTTCTTCTACCTTGTCCTCCAAATCACTGATTTGATCCTCCACTTCATCTAATCTACTGTTTATCTTTCCTGTGTATTATTCATTTCAGATAATGCATTTTTTCTGAGTGGTCCTTTTTTATGGTTTCTATATCTTTTTTTTCATGCTGTTGAGTATTCTTATAATCATTACTCTAAACTCTCTATCTGATAAATTGCTTGCCTCCATTTCATTTAGTTCTTCTGGAGAACTCTCTTGTTCTTTCATTTGGGGTCTGTTTCTATGTCTTCCCATTTTAGCTGTTCTTTGTAATTTGTGCCTTAGTTGTTAAACTAATCAGTCATTAAGCTGTTCAGTTGTTAAACTAATCAAGCTGTAATCAGCAGCCTGGCTTAAGCCCTACAGGATGCGGCTGAGTAATTCCCATGGGCAGGGCTATTTCTTCGCCTCAGGCTTATGCCATTCAGAGAAGAGTGCTCTCTCTGAGAGATATGACTTCTGTATTTTGGGGAATGACTCAGCCCAGGCATCCTGGCTGCTATTTCTTCAGTTCTCTCCCCAGAGCTAACAACCCCAGATTCTCCTCAGATGTCTCTAGTCCACTCTGCTCTCCATCTGCTGGCACCCAGAATAAGTGTCTGCAAATGAAATTTTGTGTTTTGGCCCTTTAAAAAGCTCTCTGAATCTCCAGCCTTCTCTTCCTGGCAGACAGAAACCCTACTGCTTTTCACAGCTGGGTGTCATTGGATTTCTTTCTAGCTCTGGTGCTACAGGATGAGGAGCCCAGCTTGGGGTTTTGAACCCACACTTTTCAGGGGACCATCCCCCCAGCTGCTAAACTATCCTCCAGAGCTTCTGCTGCCCCCTGTGGGAGACCACCAGTCCTCTCACATCTCTGCACTCCCTACCAGTTGTGGTGAAGTGGCTTCTTCTGTCTGTCTGTGGTTATAAGGCTTCTCTCTAGCTAGTGTTCAGTTGGTTATTCAGGATGCTTTCTCTACAACTTAGTTGTCATTCCAGAGTGGTCCTGGGAGGAGGTTAGTTGTGCATCCACTTAAAGATTTTTAAAAATTACTTTGTCATGCCGGCTACCACAAACCAGTGGTGTCTGGTTAAGTGATTTGAAGGTGACAGTGCAACTGTTGCTGATGTAGCTGGAAGCATGTTGAGCCAGTTGGTAGATTGTATAGAAACTGGTGGACTATCCCATTGGAGCTGCCTGTGTAGCTACCCTCAGTGACACAGGGAGACAGATGATGGGTGAGAGGTAGGAGGCCATGAGCAATGAGACTACTTACAAAGGGGAAGACTTCAAGCCAAACCTGCATAATAAAACTTTTTAAAAAATAAAGAAATTGTCACTTTTTCTTTACCCACTGCATTAGAGGAACTAACCACAAAAGTGGGGGAAATTGGAGAAGTTTATAGAAGGGAGACACCCAATACCCCTCAACTTCTGGAACAACACACAGCTCTACCTAAGTTGGAGGAAAGAAGAACTTTGAATGAAGTTTAAGAGAAAAATGATTTTAAGGTTATTTTTATGGTGATAACTAGGACAGAATTTAGATGTTGAACTGAATTTCATTCCATTAACCAAATGTGAAACCATTAAGAAAAATTCAATAGAGAGCAAATTAAAAAAGAGTTTGAGAAAACAACATCCATGATAAGCAAACAGATTTTTGTTTATATTCTAATTAGGATGACCAACTTGGTTTGCCTGGGATTGCTACTAATTAACAATGAGAGCCTGTGTCCTGGAGACACGTAAGTACTAGATAGATCAGGACAGCTGGTCATTCTGATTCCAGTGGGTAGACGTTCCTTAAACTATTTACATCTATCTTTCACTTTCCAATTCAACATTATTTTTCACCACATTTTTCTTCTTCTTTCCATATTTCATGTTTTCTTACTCAGAACCTACTATTAGCCAAACAGAAGCATCATAACCTCACTAAACATGCTCTTTTGTTCCATGGTTTTAGGCCACTTTCTATTTATTTTGATGCTTCCTTTTCCTAGAGTGCCCCTACTCAAACATGCTGTTTGCCTGTTGGTACTGCTTCCTTTTTCAAAACAGCATAAAAATTAACTTCTTTATTAGACCTTTTCAATCTCCAAACCCAAAGTGAAACAGACATCTCTTTCTTTGTACCCTGTTCAGGCTTTCATTTAAACAGATGTGGCTCTTTTTAAAAAACATGTCTAGATATTCCTCTCATCCACTGTCTCTTCAAATTGGGATCTATGGTCTGACTCCTGAAATCTCCAAATGTATTTTTAGAAGTCTGTTTTCTTGTACTGACTGGTGTGGCTCAGTGGATTGGGTGCTGGCCTGCAAACCAATGGGTCACTGGTTTGATTCCCAGTCAGGGTACATGCCTAGGATGTGGGCCAGATCCCCAGAAGGGGGCACGCAAGAGACAAACACACATTGATGTTTGTTTCTTTTTTTCTCCCTCCCTTCCCCTCTCTCTAAAAATAAATAAAAAATTTAAAATGTCTGTTTTCTTTGCAAAATTAATATCAATATTTTTATGTATTATAGACCATACCTCTCTTTTTCTGTGATAATTTGTAGTTAAAACTATTTTCTCAGAATAAAAGTGAAATTTCTTTATTGGATTTTCATAATTTGTCTTATGACCTATTCCACTAGTCTTTGGGACTTCTTTTTGCTTTAGAAAATATTTGTCAGTCATCAACAAACATTTGAATTCTAAATGTGATATTCATGGCAATTCTGACTTTTAACTTATTTATGAGTTTTCATGGAGCTGGTATTTTCTGATTTCTCTCAAGAATTTGCCTATTTGTAAATTTGGAGTGTTATTTTCCCTTAATCATTGGCATTCTATAGTGTGGGTGTCCCTGAAATAGTCTATTCGTGATTTGGACAAGTCATTTAAGCTCAAGAAATTCAGTTTCATTGCTTTTTATTGGAGGTACTAGGACAGATGGGCTTTAAAGTCCAATCAAGCTCTAAATAGGTTGCTTCAAACAGTGAATCCATAAACCTACTTGCTTGACTAATATCAATGTTCTGGCCTAGCACTGTGAGATAAGTGACTGGAATAAATATCCAACACATGCTTGATCCCAAGGAAAATATTTTATAGATAAGATTTTGGTGAGAATTTAAAATTACATGAGAGACAGTTTATCTTTAGACTGGTTAGAGAAGAGGAAAGAACATGGTTCTAAATACACTGGCTGTGTAAGAACTTAGAAAACTGTAATAATAACTTACAAATATTTGAATAGTGTGAATGCTGGAGAAAATGAGCAGTCTATAGGGATATACATTAAAGAAGTAGGTTAAATTTGGGAAATATAATAATTTAATTTAGAATTATCTTTATAAGAAGGGTATTAATGTAGTAGAGGATAGATAGATCTTTCAAGGAAAGCCTAGCTCCTTTATGAAAGACTAGCATCTCTTGAATATGTTGAGGGAATTGAATGTGAATTATAAAATTTAATTTTTTGAACTTAAAAATTTTTAATTTGCTGAAAGTAAACTGGAAGCTCATACCTAGTTTGCTTTATAATTAGAACTTTGTGCAATTAATAGAGCCTCTGTAATAACTTGCATACAGAAAATGAAAATAGAAATAGGATATAGAAAATGAAAAAAACTTTTTTTAGTTTTCAAAGAGACTATGTAGAAAGTCTTGAATGATCACCATCTTTAAATAGTTTAATGTAATAATTTAGCAGCAAGACTATTATGCCTAGAAGTCAGCAAAAAAAATGAATACTTTTCCTAGGCCAATGATTTGTTCTTTACATTTTTTTAAAATGGCCTAAATTTTTATCATCCTTATAAGTAACTCTTCATCATAAACATTGTTTTTTTTTTGTTTTTTTTTCATATGGTAACACATGAAAGTTAAGAACTGTGAAGGGTCTGGGATTTTTTCCTACTGCCTAGCTGATAAGTTAACTTGCCATAATTTTATGGATGCAGGCAGAACACAGGAGAACTCTTGGGTCAGAGAAAAAGGACTATTCTCATGGCACTCGATCAGTATGGGATTCACTGATCCCCTTATGTCCCAAGTCCCATGGGGCAAAGCAAGTAGAGATGCCCAGATAGATTCTCATAACAGTGTGAAGAATGTCCAGCTTAGAAAACCTAAATCTTCTAGTGCTATGGGCATAAGAAAATATACTAAGCTTTGTCCTTTAGTCAGGTATTATTTGTATTATAACTAGATAGAAAAAAGTCCAAAACTAGAAAGAACAACAAAAAAAAATACTTCTGTTTTCAGCTCTGAAGGAGACACTTTATCTTCCAAGGCTGTTCACTTTACCAACACACTTAAATACAAAGTCTGAACAAATACATTATGTCAGGTGGCCTCCTCACCAGGTATTCAGAAATGTGAGAAACAATGTAAAATTGTTTCCCAATATCTATGGAAAAGTAAAAAGAGGTATTTGTTTAGAAAGAAAGAAAAGCTATTTAAAACCATAGAATTTTCTATTTACTGTTTTCCAAGCTTTAGTGAGGATTACAATGTATTATCTCTTTAAGAGAAAAACACTTCTAGAAATGAATATTTTCTTTGTTTTACTGTAAGAAATAATAAAACCTTGAAACTGGTGGTATTAAATTTGCTTTGACAAAATCCATGAAGTAGGGACCAATCTTCTGTATTAAGAAATATACAGGGTCTGGCATAAATAATGCCCTTTTTATTACATAAAAACCTTTTATTACAAAAGCATAAGCATGTAATTCTGTAACAACAATATCACACTCGAGCACACCTATGTGACATTTTGGATGAAATGTTCAAATTGCTGTCCATCTCGTGTGAGACATTCATGTACCCTACCAACCACACTCAATGTTGTTACTTCTGCTGGACCCTATATTTCTTTAGCATGTTATAAAATCTGAAAAAATAGAATATTAAAGCTGATGAATATACATTATGACACATCTATGTTATATAATATAACCTAAAATGGTTCCAAATGATATTTAATGACACAGAAAAAATGATCATAGAATATTATCTTTCAAAATAGAATACAAAGCCCAATCTATTGTGTTATAATTTAGTAAAAAATCTAAGTTTATATCTACATGCACATGCAGAAACACACACATGCACAAAAGGTTAGAAAGATATAAACCAATAATTTAAAAGTGAGAAAAAGTAAGTGATATTTGAGTATTATTTATTTTCTGTATGCTTAATTTCTAAATTTTCTACAACCTGTGTATAAATTACTTTTATGGACATAAAACAATAAAATTATTTAAAGATAAAGTTGGAATGGACCACAAATTCTATTCAATCAATTTCTTTTATTTTATAGATAAAGGAACTAATGTGTAGTGGTTTGGCCAAGGTTAAACTGTATATTCAGTCCACAGACTAATTCCAATTTTCTTGGTTCTTACCCCAGGAATCTTTCAATTAGAACTCTCTTACATTCTTTTACTGTATACTCTTGTGTTTATATGGTAGAAAATTTTCATGTTTCTCTTGAGAGTTAACTTTATTTTTTGGCTTGAAATCTCTTTAAAATTTGAATACTTGTAAGTCTGATTTTCAAATCTGTGGGAGTGGAAAGATGCTTGGTCCTGGCTTCTGCACAGAGTAGGCAGACATCTCTGGCAGGCAAACATCAGGACCCAGTAAGTCTGTTATTGGCTCATCCAGGCACCTGAAACAGTTAGGCTAGAAAGAACAAAAATGAAAAAAAATAAAAACTGGCTTCACAATTGATAGCAGATGGGAATCTTAAAGGGTGCTGGTTCAAGTTGGGAAATTGATAGATTAGAAGTAATGGATTTAGTTTGGAGTAGCCTAAAGATCAGTTTAAATAGCATCAGGGAGGAAACTTTTTTCTGCTGGGCTGGAAAAATGAATTCTAGGACAACCTATTCTCAAATGAAATAGTTGAATAATCAAAAAAAAAAAAAAAAGAAAAGAAAAAGATGAGCTGGTTTTAAGAACCACCAGGGAACAGAATAACCTATAAGACTATAGACACAAACAAAAATACTTCCACTTTTGATGAAATCAGAGTTTAATAAATACACTTTAAAAGTGATTTAGGGGCACATGAGTTATTAAACTGTGAAATAGAATAAAAGAACTAAATATTGATGGGTTGGACTACAGACTAATAACCAAAGTCAGTTTTTATGTATTCATTTGTTGTATAAATGACATGCTATTTCTTTTTTTTTTAAAGATTTTATTTATTTATTTATTTTTTTAGAGAGGGAAGGGAGGGAGAAAGAGAGAGAGAGAAACATCAATGTGCGGTTGCTGGGGGCCGTGGCCTGCAACCCAGGCATGTGCCACCCAGGCATGTGCCCTGACTGGGAATCGAACCTGCGATGCTTTGGTTCGCAGCCCGCGCTCAATCCACTGAGCTATGCCAGCCAGGTGACATGCTATTTCTGTGAAAACATTTAAAAATATTAGCATATAGGGCAGTGAGCATACAATACAATATATAGATGATGTATTATAGAATTGTACATCTGAAACTTGTACAATTTTATTAACCAATGTCACCCCAATAAATTCAATAGAAAATAAAAAATTAAGAGTGCTAAAACATGTGTAGTAAGACCCTGAAATGTTGAGTTTAATTGTAACATTAATAATTTTTAATGTGCAGAGGAAAAATAGATGAAACTTGACAAAAATATATTTTTAGAGGAAAGCACTCACCCTAAGGGTAAAAAATATTAGCATAAAAAATTCAAGCCAGAGGGTGTGTCTAGCTTACCTCCTGAGAGGAGGAGGCAATGGTCAGGTTCATGGGAAAGTGTGGAGAGTGACACTGCCTGAAAGCCACTAACACTCAGTCACTGACACCCTAAGTTTTCTCAAACCTCTATACCCTGGCCCAGGCAGCTGACTCATCAGCAATGTGCTAGCTCCACAGGCTGGGGTGACAGATAGTCCAGAGGGTGGGCTATTGCATTCCCCTAGGCTGACGCTGTATGGAGGGAGAGTGCTCCACCCAAGAGAGATGGTGTCTGGCTTGTGAGGGGAATGCCTCAGCACAGGGATCCTTTTGGCTGTCCCTTTAGATTTCTCCTCACAGCCAAAGACCTCAATCTTTCCTCATATGACTCTTGACTGCTCTGACCTCTCTCTGCCAAGCTCAGGGTGAGGGGTGATGAATGAAATTTTGTGCATTGGCCCTTTAAGAGGGTGTGTGTCTCTAGTGCTCTTGTCTCCCCGTGGAGGACAGAACTGCCACTGATTTTCACAGCCAGATGTTATATGGGTACCTCTTCTCAGCTCTGGTGCTCTGGGCTGGAGAGCCCAGCATGGGGTTGAGACCCCACACTTCGCAGGAGGACCCTTTGCAGCTGAGATATCCCTGCATAATCTGTTGCCGCCTGTACAACTGGGGCACACCTTCCTACTGGTCTTGATGTGACTTCATCTGTAACGCCTCAGTTTTAAGACTTCTGTTCAGCTGGTCTTCAATGGATTATTCAGGCTAATTGTTCTATATTTTAGTTGAAATTCCAATTTGGTCCTGATAAGAGGTCTGTACCTTCCACCTACTCCACTGCCATCTTGGATCTCTCTCACACGTAGGTGCACTTTTATTTAAAGGTTGAGCGGGGAACTTCTGAACCTTCATGAACTGGACACTGAATTACCTCTCCTGGCCTCATTATGATTGTTATTCCTTATCTGATTACATATTTTAAAGGAATCATCACACAGAAGTAATTTTAATATAAAATTTCTTGAATTTTTTGAAAGGCAACTTGGATTTCTCAAAGGGCAATTTTTTTCTACATTTTACCAAATTGATAGTTTAAAAAAGTTAATATACAAAATCATCAGTGTAATGTGTCTTAGAGTAGAAGTTTAGCATGCATTAAGGCATATGATAATATATACAGTTAGTGGACTTTTATTTTTAGCATTTTTTCCAAGTATACTTTAATGACAATGTACAATCTGGCCTTTCTTTGACACAAATCTTGGGCCAGCTCATCATTGCCAGGTTAACTGATTATGAGGGCGCAGCTGACAGACTGCTAATGACTTCAGAGTACTCACTTGTTCACCTCTGACTCCTTGTGTTCCTTGATCCTATTATGAAGTTTCTCCCTCTCCAGAGCCTTTGGGATCCTGGACTTAGACTAGTGCGTCAATATTTCCTCCCTTTTTTTCCCGAGGATTGCCTGCGAAAACCTAGTGACTCCACAAGGCTGCTATCCAGCAGTTTTCAAGTGGTGTGCCACAAGAGGCACATTAGTGTGCTTAAAGAATTTTTAAAAGGTGCAGTATCAGACTACTTGGTCAGGGGCACTGACCTCTTTTCCTTTAGGTTGTGAAATTGAAAAATGACAAAAGCCAACACAACCATAGCTGTCTGGTGTGAATGAATTAAAATTATACCTATTTTTTGTCAGATTGGCAAAAATTATACTGTATTTTTTTGGTGTGCCACAGAGTTTTATTAATTAGTTTGTGTGTGCCATGAGATGGAAAAGGTTGACAGATAAAGAAGCAGAGTCTAGGGAGAGGTGAAATGAGGGATCCAACTGGAAAACAAATGAGGACAAATCTTTAGAATCCACTTATGAAAGACAAATGCTACAGACATGAGTTAAACATAAGACAATGTAAAGTCTATGGGATGGGGGTAGGGAGGAAATGGCAATAAATAGTCTATAGAGCAGGGGTGTCAAACTCATTTTCACCAGGGGCCATATCAGCCTGGCAGTTGCCTTCAAAGGGCCAAAATAATTTCAGGACTGTGTAAATGTAACTACTCCTTAACTGTTAAGGAGTTTAACTGTTAAATTATAGTCAGCCCTTTGAAGGCAACCACGAGGCTGATGTGGCCCCCGGTGAAAATGAGTTTGACACCCCTGCTCTACAGACTATTTGTTAAGTATATGTTTGTTCTGGTGAATTAAGGATACCAGTCCATGTGTGTTTTACTCATTGACACCCCTGGTGTAGAGAGCAGGAGCTAAAGGGCTGAGTATCAGTGAACATTGGGCAATGAGTAAGTGTCATTGGTAGAGAGACGGTAAGACAGTTTAATTTATGTTTGACATCAAGATCATTGTTTTAAAATGGAAAATATTCATACATAGCTTTACTTTTGTCAGAACTTGATGTGAGCAGATCATAATGATTGATGATGATTAATCATCAGTTTTAGAAGTATCTCTACATGTGAAGTACAGGTGAAATCAGACAGAGAATCTATTTTGTAGAAACATGGTTAGCTTTCCCAAGTATTTTATATCTTCCCCTGCTCTTTCGATGTTACACATACTACTGATGTTGCAGGTGTTGAGAGGTAGAAATCACAAGAGCCAAATTGGGTTCATTAGCCTTCTTCTTTGATTTAAAATTAAATTGTAAACTACCTTGTCTTGTACCTAACATTTTATTCCTGTAAATCTTGCTTTCCCAGTGGACACAAAGCTCTCTGAGACAGTAATTGAATATTGCATGCTTTTTTTTTCTATCTTTACACTATGCCCAGAGTTTTCACTCAGTAGATGATTTCTGAAACAATAAAATACAATAGAAAATTAGGGGCAAATATTTTCCAGCCTTGCATAAACCTGATAAACACAGGAACATGAACATTTGATGAATTTCTTGTGGCCTGTCGAACAGGCTTTAAACTCGTGTGGTCCTCCAAACTTCACATTTTGTTTTAGCATTCTCCACCCCACCATCCACCCTGTATTCTCAAACACTGATCCCTCTGCTGTCCCACACTGTGCCATGGACTTTCTTGCTTCCATGACTTTCCTTCTATAGGGAATATTTTCGAGCCACAGTTTTTCTGCCACTCAAAATCCTACTTACCTTTTAAGCTCCTTCATTGTCCAATCCTTTGTAAGGCCTTCTTGACACCCCACCTACAAAATTAATTTCTCCCTGATATGTATAAGCATATGTCTACAGCTGTTGTTATACCTACTCTGTAAATAGGTTAATTGTTTAGTATATGTTTCACCTGGTGAATTAAGGATACCAGTCAGTGTGTGTTTTATTCATAATTTTATCTCATGTACATATTTTTATGCTGGGCATGTAATAGAAATATCAGTCAAGACCATAAAGTATATTTCTGTTTCATTTTCCTCCTGTGCGGCCATCTCTAGCTTTTACTTTAGAAGACAGAGTAGTGGAAGGTTGCTTGAGAAAGGGAACAGGTAGATGCCTATTTGAAATTATTCCCTTGATTGCCTTGATTTTATTTTGCAGGGCAATGTAACAAGCTCCCAAATCACCATTTATTATCTTCAGCAAGAGAACTATACTCTTACTGTGTGTCCTGTAATGACATGCACCCTGAGGAGGTAATCCATTGTTTCAAGATCAGTTTAGTTTACATATCAAACTTTATAGAATGACAAAAAGGAACTTGACCTCCTGTACCTGTGAAAATTGTGACAAGCCTTAACTGACCTTGAAAGCATTATCTAGTTTCAGACACAAATCTTTATATTTCAACTGTATTTTTATTTTAGTTATTTTTATTGATATTTGCCTTTGTTAGTTTGCACTTATATATGTTGAAATAAATGAAAGTTAATAAAATTTATATTGAGAAGAGTAAATAATGAGCACTCAGGAATATTTGTAGTGTCTTTAAGCACATACTTTTGTTATTTATACTGTTCATATAGAAAAACAAATTAATATCAGAAGATTTGTTTGTGATGTAACTTTCATGAGGCAGATTTGGGACCATTTCATTGTCTTTTCTATTTGGAAGACAATTTGTAATATTTTATTGGATTTTTAAACTTCTAATTTCCCAAGATTTGAACTTACTCATGGGAACACTGATGAAAAATAAATTAATCATAATGATGGGCCTTCAGACATGTTGGCATCAAAAGGTTATTCAAGCAGTTTATAGGAACTGTAATGACACGATGGATGGATGATTTACTTCCTGCTCCTAGGGCCCTAATTTTGATTGATTTTTTTCCCTAAGCATAGAGGGTTTTTTTTTTTTTTTTGTATTTGAAAGATGTAAGGCTTTGATGTTTTTTGCTTTTAGGAGAAAGATCTGGGAACACTAATAACTCTTGTCTATAGAAGTATAGACAGGAAGATGATTTATTTGAGGAGGAGATTAGCATATTAGCAACACTTTGATTTCTTTAATTACTTGAATTGTTTTTGTGTGGTATATATTAACCAAAAACAAACAAACAAAAAAATTAAATACAAAAACCTGGGCTCTGTGCCACATCTGAATAGTTCTCATCTCTGACCACTGGATTTTATGCACTTCCACTCACAGTACTATATTTTCTCATTTGCTTATCTTAGTGTTCTCAGTCGCATAAAACAAAACAAGATTTCAGGATTTTATTTCCAATGAACACATCAAAGCTTTAGAATTAAGTTTTCTGTTGTCTTGTATCTTGCCACACCCAGTGGGAACTCTCCTGGGTTATAAATGGGACAGTGTTAGTAGACAACTAACTTCTGATGGAGACTTCACTTTACAGTTCATGGAGGTGTGAAAACTTCAAATTCATAAAGACTATAATGGAAGGCTGAACCTGGAGGGATAATACTCTGAGGAATCTCATCAGTTTAAATGAATATATATTACCTTTCTTGTCACTCTCATAATCTAAGACACATAATGCAACCACCACCTTAGATTGGTAAGGTTGTTTAATTTATTATTTAATCCTTTATTTTATTTGAAAAATGAAGAACTAAAGCCTGAAGAAATGAATTTATTTCCCCAAAATCATAAACTGTGTGTGTGAGAGAGAAATAGGTTTCAGTTCTTCTGTTACCCTAAGGAATGTCCTCAAACATCAGTCTACTTCACAATTTCTTTTTGGAGGATATAACCTCAATACCATCTTTCTGGTCACTTTTTTTCTGTTTACATTTTAAATATGTAGGGAAGGAGAGGCAATATATGAAGTTTAGGAGCATGGACTCCATCCAGAATGCATGGGTTTGAAAATTGGCCCTTGGAAAACTACTTAACTTCTGTAACATCAGTTTTATACATGTAAAATAGAGTGTATATTAAGGTTCTCCAGAGAGAAATAATAGAATATCTATACAAACATACCTTAGAGATATGTGGGTTCAGTTCCAGACCACTGCAATAAAGAGAATGTCACAAAAATAAGGTAAATCACACAAATCTTCTGCTTTCCTAGTGCATATAAATTTATTTTTATACTGTACTGTAGTCTATTAAATGTGTGAAGGTATTATATCTAAAAAAACAATGTATATACTTTAATTAAAAATATTGTTAAAAAATGCTGAGCATCTTTGATCCATGGGCTGAAGAATGGATATTGTGTTTGCAGGCGTGAAAACAACATTAATCTCATTATACATGACTATCAGAGCTTTTGGATAGACAGGCGCATCCTCAATGAGCAGTAATATTTTGAAAGGAATCTACTTTTTTCTGAGCAGTAGCTCTCAATAGCAGGCATAAAATATTCAGTGAACCATGTGATAAACAGATGTGCTGTCATCCAAGCTTTGTTGCTCCTTTTACAGAGCACAGGCAGAGGAGATTTAGTGTAATTCTTAGGGGCCCTCGGATTTTTGGAACAGTAATTGGGGATTAGCTTCAACTTAAAATCACCAGCTGAATTAGCCCCTAACAAGTAAGTCAGCCTGTCCTTACTGTACCCTGTAATCACCTTCAATAATTATCTTGGCTAGATCTTCTGGGTTACTTGCTGCAGTGTCTACATCAGCACTGCTGCTTCACCTTGCACTTTTATGTTATATAGAGACAGCTTCTCTTAAGCCTCATAAACCAACCAGCTTCTCTTAAGCCTCATAAACCAACCTCTTCTAGTTTCAATTTTTTTCCTACAGCTTTTAAACCTGTCTCAATCTCCATAGAATTGAGGAGAGTTAGGACCTGTGTCTGGATTAGACTGTGATTTAAGGAAATATCATAGCTGGTGTGATCAATTATCCAGACCCCTAAAACTTTTTCCATACCAGCAATATGTTTCACTTTCTCACTGTTTGTGAGTTTATTGGAGTAGCACTTCAGTTTCCTTCAGACACTTCTTTTGCATTCACAGCTTGGCTGTTAGGCCAAAATCTAAGCCTTTTGATCTGTCTTGGCTTTCTGTGCTGCTCTGTCACTAAGCTTGGCCATTTCTAACTTTTAATTTAAAGTGAGAGACATGTGACTCTTCCCTTTCATTTGGATATTTTGAGACCACTGTAGGGTTATTAAGTGGCCTAATTTCAATATGGTTGTGCCTCAGGGAAAGAAAGGCCTGAAGAGAGGGGGAGACAGAGGGAAGCAACTGGTCAGTGGAGCACTCAGAACAAATATGTTAATTGATCAAATTTGCTGTCTTATATGGGCAGGGTTCATGGTGCCCCCAAACAATTACAGAACTAACATAAAAGATCACTATAACAAATATAATCATGATAAAAATTATGAAATATTACACAATTACCAAAATGGGACACAGACACAAAATGAGCAAATGCTCTTGGAAAAACAGTGGTACTGATAGCCTTACTCGATGTGTGTTGCCACAGACAGTTAACTTGTTAAATATCTATGAAGTGCAACAAATGAAGCACAATAAAACAAGGTGTGCCTGTGTATTGCTAACTTGATTTCCATCTCAATTTCTATTTCCATAATGAGATTTATTATTTAAAAAAATGGCTCACATGAACATGGAGGCTGAGTAGTCTTTTGTTCTGCTGCCTGTAGGCTGTAGACTCAAGAAAGCCAGAATTATACTTTGAAGGCTCGACAGCACCTGATAGTGTAGATTTTCATCTGAGCCTAAAGACCTGAGAACCAGGAGCAGCAAAGAAAGAAGACAAATGTGTCATCTCATCTAAGAGATGCAGAGAGTAAATGCAAACTTCTTCCATCTTTTTGTTCTACTCAGGTCCTCAGTGGATTGAAGGATGCCCACACACACTTGGGAAGACCATGTTTTTCTCAGTTCACCAATTCAAACGCTAATCTCTTCCAAATGTACCTTTATAAGCATGCCCAGAAATAATGTTTATAAGTAGATATCTGGACATCCTACTTATCCAGCAAATTAAAATATAGAATTAACAATCACTAAGACCTAATGATTTTAAGTACCTCATAGTGTTTTCATTAATATTATTAAAACATTTAAAATTGAACCAAATCTATAGCACAATATAGATATTTTCTATTAAAAGTAGGAACACATAGACTTATCTGAATATCTGCTTATGCCATGTTAGGGTGATATTTTACTTAGGGTGTTCTGGCTCTCCATCTAGTGCATGTAGACCAGTATCAACTTAGTGCAGTCCATATTTACATTTTTCTTTCAGAAATATGTTCCTCCTTCTAGTTTCCCTTCATATATGAACTTTCCAGGGTAACCTTTTGTTAAGATCATACAGAAAATAGGCTTTGTTATTCTAAGGCCTGGTTTAGGTGGAAATGTACTCCAGGCCTGATTCTTTTGAGATTCTAAACATTGTGTGTTTGTTGATAATTTTAACATTTAATCACATTTCTAGAGATTTAGTCCCAAAGCAAAATAGTGAAAACATTTCTTTTTCCTCTGTGTTGCTACAATTAGGAAAACTGCAAATTCCCTTATTACTGGTAGATGGCAGCCCAGTGCTGCTAACAAGAAAGAATAAGAACTGAGTTACAGTCAACCCTGTCCTTGATTCTGGACACCGATCAATGTGCAGATTAGTGTAACAAATAGCCAAAACACAGAACTTTACCAATAACTCAACAAAGTTTTATTGAAATAGATAATAATAAAAAGGACAAAAGGACAGACAGTCTGCATTGGTGTCCAATTTTCACTCCAAAATATTCTCAAATTACAGGGATTTAGAATGAAAAGATGTGAGTTTTGTCCTGTGTTCTTTTTTATACATCTAGTACCTGTAAGTCTTTCAGAGAAGTCACTGTGAGTTTAAAATTTATATAATCTGTGAAATGGAAATAAGAATGGGAACTTTTTTTCACAAGCTTGTTGATAGGGTCAACTTAGTGGTGGTTGGAAACTATAGCTTTTAAGCTTTTTCACCGAGTCCTTATTTTGAACAAAGAATTGATTCTTAGCTTTAAGGGTAGAAATATATCCCCAAATCAGATTATAACAGTAAAATGTCAAGTATTTCTGTGTGATTTAAAAATTAATATTCTCTATTTCATGGAGTAATTATATTTGTGTAAATATGAAAGTAAAAGTTTAAGTGACTTATTATGTAAATTTATGAATTTATTTACTAATATATAAAATTTCTGAGTTCTGTGTCTAGTTCATAATAGGAATTCAAATATTAGATGTTTTTGCCCTTGCTGGTGTGGCTCAGTGGACTGAGTGCCATCCTGGGAACCAAAGGGCACGGGCTCGATTCCCAGTCAGGGCACATGCCTGGGTTGTGGGCCAGGTCCCCAGCAGGGGGTGCACAAAAGGTGACCACACTTTGATGTTTTTTTCCCTCTCTTTCTCCTTCCCTTCTCCTCTCTCTAAAGATAAATAAATATATAAACTCTTGAAAAAAATAGGTGTTTGTATTATTAATATTAATATGCAAGGGCCAAAAATTTTATAAGGCTAATAGTGTTTCATCTTCACAATACCTTTTTGGAGTTGCATGAGATCTTCAATTCACATTTGAGAAAAAACATCTTAGTAACATCAAAGAAGTTGCCTTAGGTCACATAACTTATAAATGGAAGAGCCAGAATTTGAATTCAGGTTTTATCTTCTCTGGCACAAATGAGTTGTGATTTAAGGAAAACTACTTAATATCTCTGACCTTGTAATAATTAATGTGCTATTTTTAATATCTCTACCTTATAGTAATTGATGCGCTATTTGGACAGATTGCTTTTCTTGGTCAACTATGACATTGTGCTACATGTAAAAATTTAGGCAAATAAGACTACAGCCACATCATTAATGTTGAAGGATGTTGACAATTGACTGGTGTCTGAAACCATAACACAAAATGACACTCACCTTCTAAGCAGAGCTACTCAATGCTCCCTTACTAGGAGTCAATGGAGCTGTTCTCTTGAGCTTGCCACTAATAGTCTTTCAGTCTCTGTTAGCAGAGAGTACAAATGGGGGATTCATGAAAGTGGTTCAAAAACGTAGAGAGAAAGTTCTTTGGATGTTGTTCTTCCCTCTCAAGCTAATAAGATGGCTTATAGAGTTCAGGGTTGCTTGTCTGAAAGACTCAAAATGCCTCAGAATAGATGCTTGCTGAGGTATGGAAATTCAGTGGAATTCAGCTAAGGTCCTTTGAATAATTTCACATATGCTAGAAGCACATAGGAACCAACCTAAAACACAGGCTGGTGTGTTTATTTCCTCGGGAGTTTTGAAGGTGAAAGATAGCTGGAGTAGTTTGAACAAATGGTATAGGGCATTATATTATAAAGTAAATATTTTGTCAGAACTTAAGGAAGATGGAAAGCTATAGGGTTTGTTTGTTTGTTTGTTTGTTTTGAGAAAGATGACATGATTTTACTTCAAATTACTCTGCCTACTGCATGGAGATGAAGCTTTCATATGCAATGAAACAGGAATATCTTCAAGATATTATTTTAGCAAATAGTGTGGTTTGTTCTAAGATGGTAGCAACCCAAATATACCTTTTATTCCCTTTTTTCCCATTTTAACACTCTTAGGAATTAGGTGAAAATAATCATACATTTTGGATAAAAATGACTCCTACTAGAGTATTAATAATCAACAGATTTAACAGAGGATGGGAAAGTGGGCTCTTATTCCTAAAGGGTGAAATGCTTTTGATACAAACTCCCTCATATCGAGTTCCCTCTCTATGAGTAGAGAGTTCCCTCACTCTCTACTCATAGAAATGTAGGCATTTGTCTTATCCTTGGCAGTCCATGCTTGCTAGGAGGAACAGGGACAGACCCATGTTGTCCTGGGCAGGCTAGTAATTTGCCCTTGCCTCCCCTCCTACTTTGAATACATAATCATCAAATATTTATTCAAAATTTGTTAAGAGACAAGATGAGAACTCTGTGAGAAATAGAAGATAAGATATCTTTGGTGATAGTACTCTACTTCCTCTCCAAAATTAAGGAAAAGCAAAGCCATATTATTTTAGAAAAAACACTTTTTTTTTAGAAGGGAGTCTTGCCAACTCAATTATTTTGTTAGATCACTTATTGATCTCATCTCCCACTTCAAATTCTTACTGAAGTATTCTTTCCAGCCATATATTTTACTCTGTTCTTACACTCTTTTTTTATTGCAGTGTGAGATGATGGTCAGTGGTTAGAGAAGCTGTTGGGTTGGCTTGACTTTCAATCTGGCTCTTTCAGTAGTATACTAGATTTTTTATTATTTCCTTAATATTTCGATGCTAAGAAAGAAGAACCTTGCACAATTTGACCAATATAAATTATGATGATCCAAGTATTCAATGAGATCATGGCCCTTTAAAAAGTCAGTCCTCTTATTTTAATGGCTATGCAAAACTAAGAGAGATCTCAGCTGCATTTAACTTGAGTCTATTTAATCAGTAAGTAAGAGATATTTACCAAATGGAACCAAGATTTCAAGCAAATACTTCACACAATCCATCATGAAATCAGGAAGTATTACCACTGTTCCTACCAGCAATAGTTTTGATTAGAGAAATCAATGGGAAACATTTTTTAATTGAAGCCCCCTCACACCAGCACTCTCATTTGAGACATGCTGCCAATTTCAAAACCATACAGGTTAAGGGTGCCAACAGGGTTTTGCAAATTAGCCTCTACTATGTGATCAGAAGAAAAAAGCTGAAGAAAGTAGAGAGATCTTTAATTTTTGAATTTGTCTGGTTACCTCTGCAGGAGGTGGGAGATCAGACAGAGTGGGAAGTTTGGGAAACTTCACATACAGATTTATCAAAGCAGAAATGGATGGAAGAAAGAATGTGACATCTGGTTATGTTTCTGACTCCTTTATGTATTGCACAGAAAAGTTGCTTAAGTTTACCGAGACTCATTTTTCTCATCTGCAAAATAAGGGTAATACATAATCACGTTGTTGTTTTGAAGATAGGTGTGAAATATAAGTTGCTCAGTATAGTGAGTGAATGCTAGCTGTCATGATCGTTAGGTTAACTCATCAGCCATGAAATGAAAATACTGTTTCTCTCTTTGCTAGTTAAGAACACTTGCAATCATAAAATCAAAGGAGAGAAAGTGAATGAGTATTCTGTACATGACATTCTTTTGTTGCAATTTTGCCACTCAGTCTGTCCCTCCACATCAGTGGTTATCAACCCTTAGTATAAATTAGAATCACTTGGGGAGATTTTAGGAAACACTGATGCTAGGCTTTTTAAATAAATTAAACCATGATCTTAGGTGATTCTTTGTGCAACCGTGTTTAAGAATCACTGCTTAAACTCACCTGGATTCATTTCTGCAACGACATCTGAAAGATGTCTGTACTTTAACAGAGGCACTTATCTTGTGAAGAGATTACTCTCATTTGGGTTTCAAATGTGGATGAACAATTAAAATTTCAGAGTTTAAATATCAAAATTTGCCCTGGCTGGTGTAGCTCAGTGCACTTAGTGCCGGCCAAAGGAGCAAAGGGTTGCTGGTTTGATTCCCAGTCAGGGCACATACTTGGGTTGTGGGCCAGGTCCCCAGTGGGGGGCCTTGTGAGAGGAAACCAATCAATGTATCTCTTGCATGTCAATCCTTCTCTCCCTCTCTTACTCCCTCCCTTCCCCTCTTTCTAAAAATAAATAAAATCTTAAAAAAAATAAATATCAAAATTAGTAACAGTATTCTAAAGAGCAAATGAGGGAATTATCTCTGTGGCTTCTGTATGAAATGCCACTATAAAAATACATCCAGGTCATCTGTCTACCTTTTTCACTTTTTGTTTTTAAAAATGTTAATGAGCACACCCTATTTACACCCTGCATGCACGCTCAAAATGTGGTCAATGAAATGGGAATGAAATTTCCATGTCATAGATCACAATGAAGATATGCTCAGTTACCACAACAAGGAAGAGGGATTAATCTGATAGAGAAGACTCTTTGGAAGAGATTTGCTGAAGTTCATTTTTCACTTATTTAATTCAAAAACAGTTCTGATGGCTTTGATAGGAAAACCACCAAGAAGACAAATTTGGTCCTTGACATTATGGAATCCATAATTTAGGAATATTGACAGATGTGTAGAATTAGTTAAAAAGTAAAAAGAAAATCCAGGAAGGAAGAAGAGCATGTGTGTTAGCAAAGATAGGCAAGTGCAAAGGGTTTTAGGGGGGAGTAGTATAACATGAGGACAGCAAATGTGAAATGAGAACTGGCTTTCATTGCTAATCTGTTTTGAACTTGATCCTACGAGCCATCAAAGTTCGTATCAAAGTTCTTAATGCAGGAAGCCTAGGTGGGAGTTTAGGTGAGATGTGATGGATACATGCACTGAAGAAGTGAGAAAGATTGGCAATGGTGGAGGTGGATTTAAGTGATTGCAGAAATTGAAATATAAAAGAGTTGATAAATGGCTGAAATGGTTGGGGGCCTGGGAGAATAGATAGCTTTTAGATTTCTCTTGGGGACTTCAGAACAAAATATTGTGCACCATTAATGACAACAAAGAAGCCCAAATTAGGAGCTGGGTTGAGAGGAAACTGATGAATTGAGTGTGAAATGCCTGAGGAGCATTAACAAGGTTATTTCATTAGACACTGTTTGTATGTGCGTGTTTTGAGAGGTATGTGGCCAGGTGATTTATACAGACTTCCTTAAAATACTTCTCTTTGTTATACATGCAAATATTGCATGGAAATTTTCACAGACTCACAGGTATTATGCTCTATTCTACATGCAGAAATTCAGGCCAAATTATCCTAAGAAGTTTTATTTTGATATAAACCTTATACTATAGGTGCCAAATATTATACATATAAACTGAACATGTGCATAAAGAATTTCTGAGAAATCTGTAAATATTCTAATAACAGATAAACAAAAATGATGACCTTTATTCTGGCTCCACATGGAAGTCTTAACCATGCTACCTCTCATTTGTTCTTACTTTGTAATTTTCCTAGAATGGCATTGAACTCCAGTCTCTTCCAACCACCATGCTGGTTTTATCCTTATCTAGGGAGTTATTTCTCTCTCTTAGGATCTCGCTATCCACATGAATTCAATGTTGCGTGCTGTTGAAACAAGAAAACGACCCTCTGAGAGTCATACTGGAATATAGTCATTTCTCATTGGCATCACTGATGACCTGATATTCTTGTTTTTCACCTATTTTTGTGTAGCAATTTAGAATGAAAAAAATTATATTATTGTGGCATAAGTCCCAACAGAAGTATTATACCTGGCTAGCACTACTTTTTAAGACAGACTAAATGAATACATTCACATTTCACCTGGGTCACTTTTTCATAAGAGTAATTCCAGGTACAGGGACTTTGCTTTTACAGACACTGAATTGTTGGCTGTATTATGTATATACCTACGTGTATCATGCATCTGAGTGTTTATATATAAGTATATAGTTAAAATAGTGATATGATTTCATATATGTTTATATATTATATATGTTATTGATCTAAACAATAACTTCTCCTTGAGTGAGAGAGATGGTATTCACAATAATATGACAGCATCTTTCTATATATATTTCTATACATTGGAAAACATATTTTCAATATATTTGCTGATGAGAAAAAATTGGAGGGTAACATGGACAATTCTTATGGACTCAATTAATATACTCTTTAACTCAGTGGTAATAACATCAGGATTTAAATAAGAATTCACTCAAAATTCTTGAAGATTAAAAGCTATTTCCAGAGAAAATATATGAGTAGATATAAATTTCAGAAGTTTCACTGAGATAGATGATACCTCAGAATATTATTTCTTAAAATTTTAGTGAAAAGCATTCTTATTGAAAATTAGGTAGTTTGTCCACTTTATAGTCAAAGATAATTCACATGTACTGGTACAAGTAGATAATAAATTTGTTGATTTTCTTCTTTGTTATTCTTTTTGAAGATTCAATATTCATATATAAGCTTCATAGCAAAACAAAAGGCAGTTTAAGAAAGGCCTAGTGTGCCCTGGTTGGCGTAGCTCACTGGATTGAGCACTGGCTGCGAACCAAAGCATCGCAGGTTTGATTCCCAGTCAGGGTGGGTTGCAGGCCATGGCCCCCAGCAACCACACATTGATGTTTCTCTCTCTCTCTTTTTCTCTCTCCCTTCCCTCTCTAAAAATAAATAAACAAAATCTTTAAAAGAAAGGCCTAGTGCAAGTCTAGAAAGGAGCCCATAAAGTGACATATAGTGATACATATAGTAGTTCTCTCTATCATCTATCGTCTATCTTCCATTGTTTATCTAAGGCACTGTGTGTGTGTGTGTGTGTGTGTGTGTGTGTGTGTGTGAGATCACCAAAACCCACAGCACAGTCTCTCTGGTCCTCGGAAGCCTGGTTTTGCTGGTGCGCTGAGGGTGCATGAGAGCGGGTGCAAGATAGGAAACACTATCAACTAAGGAAGCTTAAAATTTCAGCGTCTATAACCTGTCTTCAAGTTAGATATAGCCAAGCCTATGGAACTTCAATATTTTCATTCAAGACTCTCATTCTCAGGAAGAAGCCTGATAATATTGTTCTTCTTAGTTTTTCTCTTCAATTCTGTTGTTTCTTATTCTGTTTTCCTCAATATTTATTTTAAATAATATTCCTGTTGTCTCTAACAGCATATAATATAATTGTTAGAGTTTTTCTAATTTAATTATTATATTCCAATTATTTAACACTGAGATTATTTTCAGATTACCTTGATGGTTATTTTGGTTATTTCTGAACTTCTCAATCTATTTACAGATTATTTTAGTTTACTAATTCAGATGATATTATATGTAATATGTATCAATTTCACTATTTTAAATATAAAGATAACTTTGTTATGAAGTATTTTGATGTATCTATGTTAGTTGTCACTTGGAGTAAAATTTAATTTTGCCACACAGATGATTTTTCTCCCTTGTAACATAAAATAAATTGTGATGTGATAACAGAGAATTTATAGCATTTGTATTAACTGTGAAGATTAATGTTGTCATACTGAATTACATATTGGTTTGGCTCTAGGTAGGGATTCATGATTGATTTCTTCATGTTAAAAATAAAATCAGGAAAAAATGTAAGGAATTACGAAGTATATCATCTATACTCTAATTGGGAACTTTTTATTGTTAATTTATGGATACTGTTGTAAGAACTAGCCACATTTGTGCATTTTGGTCTGATGTATCTTTGATGGGGTAAGTCACAGTTACAATTTATTAAACTTTGATAATTTTCTGTTAGATGTGGAAGCTATATATCCTATTGTTGCAGTATACATCTATGGCTCAGAATCAGTATTCATTTAGCAAATGTGGAAAAATATGATTCTTATAAAAATTCCAGTGAACTCTGATATATCATAGTTGCATGGATAAACTAGCAAAACTTTTGGAATCAATATGGCCAAGGTAACTGCAGTTTTCATATCATAGTTAACTACAGCAAACCAAGATAGCAATGGGGAGGATTTTTTACCTTATCCTTGTTTGTACTTACAACATTTATTATTGCCACCTTCAGTATTTATGTTGTACCTGCCTTTTCAACTAGATCCTGAGCTCCTAGAGGGCCATGTTAGTGTCTCTATATCTTCACAGTACTGAGTAAAATTGTATCATGTAGCTGCTACTTTTAAAATGTGTGTTCAATGGAGTAGAATCAATGCTACATTCATACAGGACTACCCTCTTCAGTGCCAGGAGGAACAGGCCAGACCAATAAACTACTTTGAATTAGAATTTCACAATTGTGCACTATTGGGATGGCAATGTAGAAAAATGGGTAAGGAACACAAAATGTGCTAAAATATTGGCTTTGACAATCTTCTCATATGACATTAAAAAAATTAGGTAAGCCACCAGAGTTTTCATATCTTTAAAATGAGGGGATATTTTAAAACGGGTCATAGCTCATAGGCTTAGAGCGTCTTTCTCTGAAGCCTTCACCGGCTCAGCCCACTTCCAGATGCCCTCGAAGACTCTCTGCCCTGCTGTCTAGTGCTGCTGTCTACTATGGAGATGTACAGGAGTCACTTGATGTCACTCATAATTTCCCTCCAAATTGGGTCCATATTATTGCTCTATCTTTAAGAAAATGTCACAGACTGTCAGAGATCTCACTCTTAGGCTCCCAGTTGAAGTATGTATGAGCGTATTAACCATGAAAAGAACCATTTGTCCTCCTTTCCATATCTTATCTATATCTTATCTTTTATCTTAAAGAAGATAAACCTGCAAGTATCTAAAGTCTGAACATATTAGAAGCCAAACCTTCTGAAATTTTTGTATGTATTTATGAAAGTACATGCTAGCCTTCACCCTATTTTTTAAGATACCAATTAGTACTTCTTAAGACTGTTTTAAATATGCTTAAAACATTTTACATACTTCCTGGTACAGAGTAAATGACCAACAATGATGGTTAATGGGATCATATTTTTGACAATGCCTAACAGTGAAAAATCTTTCTTCACAACAGTATATTTACTTGGAATAAGCTATTAAAAATTAGTTAAGATTAAAGCACTTACTATGTGCTATACACAGTATTGAACACTGCATGAACATTACTACATTTTACAGTTGAGCACATAGAGACATGAAAAGCTAAGTTCTTTATTCACAATCACACAGATAAGAGGCCTATACCCTTTTTCTGTAAAATGTCAGACAGTGAATACTTTTGATTTGTGGGTCATATGATCTGTTACAACTACTAAACTCTATAGTGTGAAAGTGGCATTGAACAATACATAAAGAAATAAGCATAAGCTGTCTTTCAATAAAAATTTTTTACAAACACAAGCATAGGACTTGGTTTGGCTCGTGGGCTGTAGTTGGCTGATACCTGCTCTAAAACAGCAGTTTTCAAATATTGTTACACAAAATAAGAGGGAGATAATCATCAAGTATTCAGGGCAATTCTACAGGCTTATTCTTAGGAGTCCTGCTTTATATCAATTACTCCACCTCTTATTGGTCCTAGGGATGCCAACCATGAGTTGAAAAGATCAAATGGGTACATTATCTGAAAGACTGTAAAGAAAAATTAAAATTTGCATCTTATACACTAAGGCCTGGAGGGTTAAAACATACACTAAGGCCTGGAGGGTTAAAACAAACAATCTTGCTTTCTATCTCTTAAGGCTTTCTTGACAAAGTTGAATGATTTTTTTTTTTATTCAATCATATGAGCATCAAAAAAAAATGGCTCCCTTTTAGACTTCAGAAATTGTCTATGACCTTTAAAGAGACAGGACTTGACCTGAAGTTCTCACATCAAATGTGCTGTCCAATCGACTTGTAAGCTGGGTTAAAACCAGAAATAGCTAACTTAGAAAACAAAAAGAGGAAAATAGAAAAGTAAATCACCACCTTTCAGGAATTACAGCTCTCAGCTAGCTTTTGGAAGAAATTTCATAAATATAGAGAGATACAATCCAGACCAAACTCATGACAGTTGAAAAGCCGATGAGAGAACTCCCACTGCTATGGCTGTGATACTGAAAATTATGGAGTGCTGGAAATGTAACTGACCAGCTGTAGCTGGTAGAAAGAGCCAACCAAATTTAAGGATGCTACCTATGACTCTGCTCCTACAATTACCCTCTGAGAGACTTGATTCATCTTTGTTCAATGCTCTCCTTTAATTCTCAACTTTTACCTCAGAAAACAGAAAGATTTCTTTGCAGATATGAAAGCTACCATATAACTACATTTCCCAGCACTTTGCTATTCTATCTTCACTGGCATCAAAACTGTTTCCATGGTAGATGTTGCTAAACCTCTTAACACTTACCTGCCTTAGCTGTCTCATTAGAACCTTTGACATGTTGTGTCTGCAGTAATTCAGTGCCTTGAACCTGTCAAAAAATATTTACTGTGAAAATGGATCCTGTAATTAGATGTAGTTTGGATAGACTATTTTTAGGGTTTTTTTCTTTCTTTTTCTTTTTTTTTCCAATAAGGAGAAAACTTAGTTACCTCTTTATTGTCATCCTCAACTTATTGTCAAAATCTCACCATGTTCCAGAAGAACTTGGGGAGGTTCAGGTCTGTGGTCTTAAAGCTGTTGCAAATATTTGATGTACATTAAGTGAAGCATCACTCGAGGTTACCACTGACTCCTCTAGACTATGGCTTAACTGGGTCTTCTCCTTAGGGCTAACACAGAGAGAATCAATGTATTGGCTAGGCTGGACTCTTACCTGAAGCTCTGGGGAAGAACCTGCTTCTACGCTTATGCATTCAGGTTATAGGCTGAATTCAGTTTCTTGTGATTTTAGAACAAGAAATTGAATTCAGTTTCCTTATTGGCTGTCAGTTGAGAACTGCTCTTGGAGCTTAAGTCTGCTTTCAGTTCCTTGTCATAAGCCTTTTCTATCTCAACAATGGAAATCTTCCTTGTGCTGAATTCCTCTCATGCTTCAAATCTCTTTGACTTTTTCTTCTGCCACTAGCTGGAGAGAACTTTTTTATTTTAAAGGGCTCATGTGTTTGGACTGGCTCAGACAAATACTCTCCCTTTTTCCATGTAATGTGACATAATGATAGCAATGATATTTCATCCTATCATCTTATTGCATAAGTTTCTGCCGACGTTCAAAGGAGAGGAAATTATAGAAGGGTGAAGGTAATTGAGTGTCATTCTTAGAATTCTGCCTAGAGTATCCAAGAAGCACTTCACTCTAAAGAATGGCTAGGAATACTGTGGCCCATGGTCCAAATCCAGCCAAATGACTGTTTCTGTACATGGAGTTTTACTGGAACACAGTCACACTTCACCTGCTTGTTGTCTGTGCCTGCTTTCACGTTACCACAGCAGAGCTGGGTAGCTGTGTCAGAGGCCGGGTGTCCCACCAAACCTAAAACATTTACTATCTTTTCCTTTATAAGGAAAGTTTTTCTTTTCTTATAAACAAAAAGAAAGTTTCCTTTTTAAGGAAAAACATGGGGTGACAACCCATGTTTTTGTATAGTATGCCTAAGAGAGGTTAATTATCCATATCTTATATTTTGCTTGCTAAAAACAACAATAACATCTAGTAGCCTATAATATCCTTTGTTCAGTATCTTCAGGCCCTTAACTAAAGTGTCATCCCTTCCTTCCTCATTACTTCATATCCTGTATTGTTCTCTTTGCCTCTCAATGCTGTTTTCTTCATTGTGGCTGACTTAAGATCAGTCTTCTTTAGAAGTCCTATTCACCCTCATAACCAATATATGTTTTCACTGAATTGAGAGAATCAACAATACATCTAGAATTAGATGTATTGTGCCCCATGGTTTCAATTATGCCCCATGGTTTCAATGAGGCCCCCACATATTTCTCAAAAATCTGAAACCACCGTCTAAAGAATACATGCTAGACATTCAACTATTACCAGGTGTGTTAATGTTTTACTCTTGTATTCAACAGCTGAAAATAGTCCCTGGGATGTGTCCCTGTTTATACTATAAAACTTGGTACAAAAGAGCTTTAAAAAGTGTTACTAGGCTTATAGAATAGCAAGAAAGATATGTGTCCCACACATAGGTAATACCCTATTTAAAAAAATTAAAAATGTTTGTTGAATTACAGTTGTCCCCATTTCCCCCCATTACACTCCCCTACCCTGCCTACCTTTACCTCCCACATTCAGTCCCCCACATTGTCTGGTAATACTTTATTTTTATTTGACAAGCTTAAAACTATAGGAGCAAAAGATAAAGAATTTGTGATTAACATAGATAAATTCATCATTCAAAAAGATTATTGGATTTCACCTTGTGCCCCAGTCACAACTCTGGAGACTGATTTTAGAGGCCTGATTTATAGTCACATTCTTCATGCTATGGTTAAAAGAAAATCAACCAGGTGATATCACAGGAATTATCAACAATACCTCTACAAGCAGCCCAAAACAGTCAAGTTGGGGTACACTGGAGGAGTAATAGACAATATCCTAGCCTAAAGACATGGTCCCTGTGCAGTCCTCAGTGAGGATTGCTGTTTTTAGACGCTTAGAGATTTGTCCAAGATTTTGAACAGCTCTAAAACGATCTGGGGAACAAATGCAAAAATTAGAAAGGTTAACACACACTAGAGGAGCTGGGGAATTTTCTTGCAGGAGACGGGGTCACTGTTCTTGGCTAAATCTTGAAATTTTCGTAATATGATTAAGAGGATTTGTGTATGTATAGCCAACAAGTATTCACTTTGTTCTTCTTCCCTTCAGCCATGTTGAGTCTTAAGTGCTGTTGTTTATCTGCTCAGTAAACAAATAATGTAGTAAATAATGCAGCCACTTAAGGTAGTCAAAGAATTCTTTATAACCCACATAGGGACTACAGACACCAAGATTTGACAAGGACTCTAAATAGCATAGGCCTGGACATGGTCAAAAAGGGAAAGATTTCCTTTTCATGAAAATGAAGGACTATAAAAATTTTTTATTTTTGTCATACCTCAATGACGTGGGTTGTTTTCTACAACTGTTGCTTGTCAAAGAACCACAATCTTTATCCCAAAGCACCCTTATTTTTTTTTTAAACCAAAGGAGCAGAGTGCACTCTTCCAGACTTGCTTACCCTTAGACCATGTAACTCTACAAACTAAGAATGCTTACTTACTTCAGCAGAACACATTCCTCATGTCCCTCGTGACGTTCCCATTTTTTATGCCCTTTTATCTCGTCAACATTTAAAGCTCTAGCAACTGCTACAAGAAGGCTAACCTCCCTCAATGGCCATTGAGGATTCTAGAGACTTCTCATAGGCCTTTCTCTCTGTAGCAAACCCTTAGAGATCTTTGAAGTCTCTGCCAAAGTACTAGTCTGTCTGTGCATTGTTTTCATATGTAATATGAGGTTCATAGCTCCATCAAAATACTTAACTTATTATTGTATTATAAGCTGCTTTTATGTTTTTTTCTAGGTTGTAGACTTATCAAGTAAAAGAATGTCTTGTTAATTTTCATTTCCTTAATACTTAAAACAGTGCCTGGCACAGAGTTGACATTTAATAAATGTAGTATGACTAGTGGTTAAAAAATGGGTTTTTGAGTCAGTGTGATCTGTGTCCCAGCCCTAGCTCCAAATATATTAGCTGTAAAATTTTGACCAAGCTACTGATTTTAATTCTGTTTGGTTTAATTCAGTTTATTTTGTGATGTTTATAATGTTGCAATTTATTATAATATTTATAATGTTAAACATCTTTAGGGTAACTTTTACATATTTGCTGAAGAATAGAAATAAAAATTCCACTTTTTACATGTTTATTGAAAAGTAGAGTAGGGTTCATTTCCTGTTGCTTTCCAAACTCTCCCTAACAAGGAAGAATATCTATGTATGGATAATAAGTCATGAAACTCAGAGGTAACCCAATGCATTACACATAAATAAAGGTGAACACCAGCATCCACTTCGAAAGGCTGCATATTCTATAGCTTGCCTCTCCTAGAGCGGTTAAATGTGAAAAGTTTTCTGGTGTCACTAATATTATATCTGTATTTGGTGATTTCTTTGGTCCTTTCAATTCTTTTGGAGTATGGAAAACAATTGCTATTGAATTTTTGAGCCCCCTGGCAATAAAATTTAGTTGCAGCCATGCATATAAATATGCATTAAGCATATTACAGGCTCATATGTGTTTATCTTAGATAATGTGACCATAAGGTAAAATATAAGCCTTGCCACTATGGCTCCAAGTCCTTCTTAAGAGCTTAGGATATGACAGGAGAGGATTTATTACCATTTGGGGCAATGATTTGTTATGGATCATTGTTGATCATTATAATTCAAAAGTGAAAAATATATGCAATTCAGAGGATTTGTTTCCCTTTGGTCTTATTTGTTACTCTCCTATTTGTTATATAGAATTTCAATATATATTTATGATATATGCTGCTATAAATATGCTGCAGCATCAAAATAGGTTTCTTTGGATAAAGTTCTCTTTTTTTCCTATTTAATGAGAGTTTTAAAACATTTATGAGGAATAATGCATATAATATACTTTTTTAAGAGTGTACCAGCTGTTCTTCACACCAAGTGTCTATAAATACATATTTTTAGCCTGCATTCAAATACTTTATTTTGTCTGGTGAAAATTAAGATGATAATTTAGGAAGCTGGTTCAGAGCTGAGGGAGGTAGATTGGGTGTGGTATTGAGTTTAATATGTAACATTGTAATTCTTAAAATTGATTCTTGTTATACTCACCACTAAATAAGCAAAAGTTGGAAATGCTAAAATTATTTGTAGCTTGATGATTATGTTTCCTATTCATCTGTGTATATTACAGAGACTTAAAGCTTGAAAATAGTTTCACAGATCTCAGAGAATTCCCATAACGACCTAAGCAGCAGTCAAGGCAGCTTTACCTTTAGCAAGTGGTCTTCCCTTTACCTCTCTCCACCAAGTCTCCTCCCTCCTACTCCAGTGGTACTTGAACTACAGTCAGGTATACTTAAGTGTACTGTGCTATGTGCTACCTTAAATACACTAACATTAACTATAGATTTAATTTAAATATACATTACAACATGATTCACATTGCTGCTCAGATTTTGAAATTTACTGTAACTGTCAGTTGAAAGAAAAAATAAATATACATTATATATAATTACAAATAAAATACAAATAATTTAAATGGAGGTTCCCATAAATATAAAAATAAGGAAATATAAATGGAGGTCTCCCATGAATTTATTTTTTATAAACTACATTTATAAAGTAAGATAACTATTTTTAAACCATGGTAGTCACATATAAATCTTATCAAATATATGTGGAATCTGTTTGGAAAGCTGAAAATCACTGATGCAAGAAATCAGAGATCTAAATAAAGGGAGAGATATTCCATGTTGATAGGTTGGAAGACTGAACATTGTAAAGATATCAGTTCTTTCTCATTTGATCTAGAAATTCAATGCATGGTAAAATGGCACTTTATCTCTGTGGTCTTTCTCTCAAAAACCCACAAATCCAGCTTATTCATAGTAAAACATTACACAAATTCCAACTGAAATAAATTTTATAAAATGCTTGATCAGTACTCATCAAAACTGTAAAAGTCATCAAAAACAAGAAAAGTCTGATAAATTTTCACAGCCAAGAACTGCCAAAGGGGAAAGGACTACTAACTGTAATGTGATATCTCCTGACTGGAACCATGGAACACATGAGACATTAGGGAGAAACTGAGGAACTCTGGGTTAAATAGGATCTTTAGTTGATAATATGTAACAATATCAGTTCACTAATTGTGAAGAATGTACCATACTAAACATAAGATGTAAATTATAGGGGAAATTGGGTTTGATGTATATGGGGACACTATTATATCTTCATGATCTTTCCATAAATGTAAAGGTGTTTTAAAGTAAAATATCCTTAAGTAATTAATTTTAGAACATGACAAATGTGTTAAAGAACAATAAGGTAGGGAATATTGATAGGGTGTTGGTGGTTGCAATTTTAAGTAGTATAGTCAGGGAAGGCCTTGCTGAGAAGGTGGCATTTGCATAAAGATGTGAATGAAGTGAGGAAATGAATCTTTTTATTTTGGAGGATAGTATCCAAGAAGAGGGAACAGAACTTGCAAACTTTTTGCAGCTGGAGAATGGATAGTGCATTTGAGACAGTATGGCTGAAGTAGAGGAAAGTATTGGGGACAGAGTTGGGGTGAAATTAGAGAAACGAGAGTGTTATTGGTGTGGAAGGTATGGCTCAAATAGGGCTTACAGACCATTGTAAAATTTTTGCTTTTACTATTTCTAAGATGAAAAGGGCTTTGAACAGACATGTAGTAGGGAAAGGAATGGAACAGAGGGAGTAATGAGAAAGCTGTTGTAATAATCTAGGCCAAGGGTGTCAAACTTATTTTCACTGGGGGCCACATCAGCCTCACAGTTGCCTTCAAAGGGCTGAATGTAATTTCAACTCCTTAACAGTTAAGGAGTAGTTACATTTATACAGTCCTAAAATTACGTTTGGCTCTTTGAAGGCAACTGCAAAGAGCAGTTGTGACTCCTGGTGAAAATGAGTTTGACACCCCTGGTCTAGGCATAGGTGGTGACTTGGGTGGAAATGTGGGTGGAGGTGCTGGAAGTGGTTGTCTACATTTTGATGGTGGTGTCATTAAATAATGAACTGGATGTGAAGTGTCAGAGAATAATTTGCACTTTTTTAATAGTGGAGTTTCCATTGACTGAGGTGGAGAAGCCTGTAGAACAAATGGAGGTAGGTTGGGGATAGAGGAGTTAAGTTTGTGCATGTTAAATCTGTGATGTCTTTTAAATGCCTACTTTGAAGTGTCTAGTGGATAGATAAGTGAATCTGCCACCAGGGGAAATGACTGAGTTTAAGGGAAAAAAAGGCTTAGGAACTTTTAGACTTCAGGTGGAATTTAAAGTCATACATTTGAATGAGATTTCCTCAAAAGTAAGAGTTGGTAGAAAGGACAAAAGTTGTAGGAACCAACTCTTCCTTTAAGAAGATAGGGATCTGAGGAGATAAAAACAAAAGTAATTGAGAAAGTAACTAGATGAGTATGAGTAAGTTTTTTCAAAGAAGGAAATGATCAACTGTCCAGTGTTGGAAAGGTATCGGTGAGAGAAAAGTCAGTCTGCAACATCAGCGGTAGTAAAATTTTTGATAATAATTGCTTCTTTTAAGTTGTTCATTACAATTCAAAAATCTTTTAAAAATATTTTTTTCTTGTTTTATTTCACAATCATTTTAGGTTACAGACATTGTAAACCTTTTATTTTTTAGTTGAGGAACTCGAAAGAAAAATGAAACTACTTTCTAAAAATTATTTTGTTCCTAACTGGCATAGTCCAGGCTTAATATGTTCACATGGTTTTAAACCTAGTGATACAACATCTTTTCTAATGTAGTTTATGACATATGTTTGGTGCTCAATAAGTTAATATTTCCTAATTTTTATTTTTTTCTTGTGAGGAATGTGATTTTTCTAGTAACCTATACCAAATGATAAAACACAGATTTATTTAGCTCTTATTATTAATCAATTTTTATATGAAAGTTAGTAGGCTTGTGCAAGGGAAACAAACCTAAGAAAAATATAATCCATTACCTTGAAGAGATCACATTAGATTAGCAGAGACAGACAAACATTCATAATACAGTGTGCTAAGGACAATAATAGGGAAAGGACCATGAGAACACTGAGAAGAAATAACTAGTTTAGCTTGAGTGGCCATACTGAAGTTGAAATTTCACGATGATTGAAAACACAGGGATAAATATAGTGTTCTCACTTTGAGCATACTGGGCTGTTCAAGCCTTGAGGTGGTTATGAGTGCTCACATATCCATCAAGGCTTTATCTGAGTTCCAGACACACCAAGGTCAGGACAACAAGGAAATATCACACATCCAAGCAAGCATCAGCATTGATGGATGGCTTAATTATCTTGGTTGCCTGATGAATGAATAGTGTAACCATTTCCAGGAGATATTTTGCAGTCTCCAGGTGACAATGACTTAGTTCAGTGGGATATTACAAACATGATCTGATAAGATAAAAACATTTCAAAAACTACAAAGCCTCAATAGTTTTTCCTCAGCAGGCCATAGTATGGGCTTGACAATGTACTAGCGATATAACAAGACAACCAGCTTACAAATGGATACCACTGGGATCTGTTTGGATATGCACTCAAAACATACATACTTGTCATTTGCTACAGCAAATGTTTTGTCAGACAACTTCAGCAGAGAGGGTTGGCTAATTGAATGTCTAGTTTTAAAATGCATACATGCATGCTCACACACATGCCTATAGTTAATAGAAAGTGAAGTAACACTTTTGTCAGACTGGTGAAACTAAAAAGTGTTCAAATGACAGAAATTTTGATTAGCTTTAATTGAAAGAGAAAATATATTATCTAGAAATTTAGAAATACTTATGCAATGACTCAGAAGGAATACGTATGTGACATATCTAGGAGACACTTTTATGTTTAAATTCAATCAGAACTTTTAAAATATTTGCACAATTGCTATAACTAACCCTGGGTCTTTTGGTCTTTTTTTTTTTTTTTAATAGGAAGGATAGATAGAAACAGTGCTGTAAAATTTCCAAACAAGTACAAACTTATTTGGTGAGCCTGAAGATATTTATAGTGGATGTAATAAATTTGTGTGGTTAGTGAATTTAGAAAAAGCCTACATTTTCAAAATACACTGGATCCGCCCCCACCCAAACCCTTCCTCATGTTCACCATAAGCCCTCATGAATTGGAGGAACTTCCCTCAAATTGATCATGGTCCTCAACATTTAGAATGGAATTAGTTTAGCTTCAGCTTCATACTGCTTCCCCTATTTACATGTCAGTATTTTACTTTACTAGGGATACTGACCCAAAACTTTTTTTTGGTAATAATCCTAATCATTTAGACAATGTGGCAAAGTTCAAGTGTTGATTGAGAAACTTATTAGCTATAATTTTCAGTGCCATACTTAAATCTCTATGCTTGCTTTAGTCTTTATTAAATATATTTGTATATAGCATTGTGTAGATTTAAAGTATACAAGTTAATTTAAAACATTTGAATATTATACTATGATTGCCATTGTAGTGATAATTAGCATCTCATGTTGCATAATTATTTCTTTTTAGTTGTTAGAATGATTTTTAGTATCTTAGTGAGTTTGATGCTCATAATACAATATTGTGATCTACATACTGTGTTATCTCTAGGACTTAAATTTGTACTCTTAAACATCTGCCCTATTTCCCCATCCCCACCCCCTGGTAACCACCAATTTACTCTGCCTTTATGAGTTTGTTTTTTAAGAGTCTACATATCAGTAATATCATATAATATCTGTCTTTCTGCCTGACATATATCACTTAGAATAATGTCTGCAATGATCATCCATGTTGTCTCAAATAACAAGGGGTCTTTGTTTTTCATGGCTGAGTAATTATAGCACATATTCTTCAACCATTTATCTGCCAATGGGCACTTAGTTTGTAGTACAACACTTTGGCTATTGTGAATAACCTGCAATAAACTTGGGAGTACATATATTTTTTGATACCCTGTTTTTATTTCCTTTGGGTTTAACCCAGAAGTAGATTTTGTAGATCACATGGTAGATCTATTTTTGAGGAATCTTCCTGTTGTTTGCCATAGTGGCTCAATCAATGTGCATTCCCAACAGTGTACAATGGTTCCTATTTCTCAACATCCTCGCTGACATTTCTTCTCTCTTGTCTCCTTGATGACAACCGTCCAACAGGTGTGAAGTGACATTTCATTGTGGTTTTGGTTTTCATTCCAGTGCTCAGTAGTAAAGTTGAGCATTTTTCATTTGGACATCTTTGGAGAAAGTCCATTTAGTTCCTCTGCTCATTTTCAAAATCAGATTGTGCTGTATGAGTTCTTTATATATTTTAGATATTAAGTCATCTGATATATGGTCTACAAAAGTTTCTCTCATCCAGTAAGTTGACTTTTTATTTGTTACTTGTTCTTTTGCTGAGAAGAACTTTGATGTTTGATGTAGTCCCACTGGCTGATTTTTGCTTTTATTTACTTGATTCTTGGTGTCATATCTAAAACATCATTGCAAAAAACAATGTTGAGGACTTCATTTCTTACATTTTCTTCTAGAAGTTTTATAGTATTAGGTTTTATGTTTAAGTATTTGATCCATTTGGAGTTAATTTTTGTGAGGGTGTACAATAAAGGTTCAAATTAATTGTCCTGCATGTGTTTATCCAGATTTCCTAGTGCCATTTGTTGAAGAGACTATTCTTTCCCCATTGAGTGCTCTTAGCTCACTTACCAAATATTAGTTGACCATATATTCAAGGTTGAATTCTGGATTCTCTATTCTCTACCATTTGTCTGTGTGTCCTTATGCCAGTACCATATGTTTTTCATTATTATAGCTTTGTAGTATAGTTTGAAATTAGAAAGTGTTATACCTCTGGGTTTTTTCTTCTCTCTCAGAATCTCTTTGGCTATTCAAGGGCTGTGTTATTGCATACAAATTTTAGGAGTTTTGTTTTATGTTTCAATAAAAATATGCCATTGAAATTTTGGTGGAGATTACATTGATTCTATAAATTGGTATAATATGAGCATTTTAACAATAAATTTGTGTCCATTAACATGGGAAACTTAATTCATTTGTGTTTTCTTTAATTTCATTTAATAAAGTCTTGTCATTTTAATTGTACAACTCTTCCATTTTCTCTGTTAAATTTATTTATAGGTATTTTGTTGTTGATACTTTTGTGAATAGGACAGTTTTTTTTATTTCTCTTTCAGATATTAGTGTACTGAAATGCAACAGATTTCTTTGTTAATTTTATATTCTGCAACTTTACTGATATCATTGATTAGTTCCAACAGTGTTTTGGTTGAGTCTTTGCAATTTTCTATATATAAAATTCTATCATCTATGAACAATGACAATTTCACTTCTATTCAATTTGATGGCTTTTATTTCTTTGACTTGCCTAATTGTTCTAGCTAGCATTTCCAGTACTATATTAAATCCAAGTGGTGAGAGTGAGCATCTTGCTTGTTTTATCTGATATTACTAGGATACTTCTGGTTTTTCACCATTGAATATAATGTTATCTGTTGGTTTGTCATATATGATGATTATTATATGAAAGTATGTTTCCTTTATACCCAGTTTTATCATGAAAGGATGTTGCTATTTGTCAGATGCTTCTTTTGTATCAATTGAGATAATCATTTGATTTTTGTCTTACATTCTATTAATGTAATATATTATGTTTACTGATTTGCATATGTCGAACCATTCTTGAATTCCATGGATAAGTGTCACTTGGTCTTGGTATGTAATTCTTTTAATGTGTTATTGAATTTGCTTTGCTAATATCTTTGTGAGGATTTTTACAGCTATATGTATCAGGGATATTGGTCTATAGTTGTCTTATAGTATTTTTAACTATCTTTGGTATTAGAGTAATGCTGGCCTCATGGAAAGAGTTTGGTAATGTTGTCTCCTCTTCAATTTTTTTTGGAAGAGTTTGAGAAGTTTTTTTCTTCAAATGTTTGCTAGAATTTGCTAATGAAGCTGTCTGGTCCTGGGTTTTTGTGTTGGAAAGTTTTTGATTACTAATTTATCTCTTTACTCATTCATTTGTTCAGATTTTCTGCTTTTTCCTATTTCAGTCCTTTTAGATTATATATTTCTAGAAATTTACCTATTTCTTCTAGTTTATCTAATTTGTTGATGTGCAATTGTCCATAGAATTTTATTTCTGTAGTATCAGTTGTAATGTCTCTTCTTTCAATTATAATTTTACCTGAATATTCTCTATTTTTTCTTAACCTAAAGTTTTGTCAGTTTTGTTTAGCTTTTCAAAAAAGTCTTAGTTTCATTGACTCTAATTTTTTCTAGTCTGTTTCATTTATTTCTGCTCAGATTTTTATCATTTCCTTCTCTTACTAACTTTGAGCTGAATATTTTTCTAATTTTTTATGGTGTAAAGTTAAGTTGTCTGAGATTTTCTAATTTTTTTATATATGTATTTATTCTTAAATACTTTTAATTAGAACTGCTTTTTGCAGCATTTCATAAGATTTGGTCTATTGTGTTACCATTGTGATTAGTTTTGAGATAAGTGCTTTAATTTCCCTTTGATTTCCTCTTTGACCCACTGGCATTTTAGAAGTGTGGTTTAGTTTCCACATCTTTGTAGATTTTCCAGTTTTCCTATTGTTGATTTCTCAGCACATATCACTGCAGTCAGCAAAGATGGCTGGTATGATTTTAGTTTTCTCCAGTTTTCTGAGACTTGTTTTGTGTCCTGCTATATGAAGTATCCTGGAGAATGTACTGTGCACATATGGGAAGGATGAGTATTCTGCTGCTGCTAGATTGAATGTTCTAAAAATGTCTGTTAAGTCTATTTTATCTAAAGCATGGTTCAATTCCAATGTTTCCTTGTTGATTTTCTGTCTGGATGATGTATCTGTTTGCTGACAGTAGAGTATTGAAGTCTCCCACTATCATTGAATTGTTCTTTTTTCCCATCATATCTGTTAGTGATTGCTTAACATATTTAGGTGTTCTAATTTGGGAGCGTATTTGTTTAAAATTGTTTATCTTCTTTTGAATAGTTGACTCCATTATCATTATACATACAGGTGTGGCAAAAATAGGTTTACAGTTGTGAGTACATGAAACCAAGAGTTTATTCTTATATTATTATTTGTTTATTATATTATTTTACACACAAACAACAGTAAAACTACTTTTACACAATCCTATATATGATGTGTTTATCTCTTGTTACCTTTTATGGTTTAAAATCTATTGCTTTTCTGCTATAAGTATTGCTAATTCTGCTTTTGATCTTCCACCTGCATGGATGACTTTCCCTCATCCCTTCACTGTGTGTCCGTGTGTGTCTTTAGAGCTTAAAATGAGCTTCTCGTAGGCAGTGTATGCTGAGTCTGTTTTTTTTTAAACCATCCACACTTTCTGTGTTTTGATTGGTGAATTGTCTATTTACATTTATAGTAAATTTTGATATATAAAAACATACTACTGCCATTTTATCATTTCCTTTCTGGCTGTTTTCTCTGTCCATCATTTCTTTTTCTTGCCATTGCTGCCTGCCTTTTGAAATTGTTGGTATTCTATGGTGGTATGCCATTTCCTCATTTTGTACATTTTGTAAATCTACTCTAGATTTTTGCTTTTTAGTTACCATGAGGTTCACATAAAACATGTCATATATAAAACTGTTCATTTTATACTGGCAGCAACTTCATTCAACTTCATATATAAAGCCCCACCCTTTTACCTCCTCCCCTTTTAAGCTTTTGATGTAATAATTTATCACTTTTTATGCTGTGTACTTGTTAATATTTTAATGTAACTAATATTCTTTTTCTTTAACTTTTATATGATAGTTAAGTGGCTAACATATCATCCTAATATTGACTTAGTGTTTTCTAATTCTGACTTTCTATGTTTTACCTTTACCAGTGTGTTGTGTGCTTTCATATGTGTTTGTGTTTCTGATTAGCTTGTTTCTATCTCAGCATGAGAAACCCCTTTCAGCATTTATTGAAAGGAAGGTTGAGTGGTAGTGAAGTACCTCAGTGTCTGGGAAAGTCATTGTTTCCTCTTCATATGTGAAGGATAACTTGCCAAGTAAGGTATTCTTGTCTGGCAATCTTTATCTTTTTCCTGTCATTCTACTCCTTCCACTCTGTCCTGGCCTGTAGTATTTCTGCTGAGAAATCCACTGATAGCCTGATGTAGATTTCTTTATAGGTTACTTTCTTTTGTGTTTTCTGCTGCCTTTCAAATATTATTAATATTTGACAGTGCCATTATAACATGTCTTGAAGGAGGTCTTTTTCTTTGTCCTCACTTGAGGATTTTTCTTCATTGGTTTTAGAGAGAGAGGAAGAGAGAGAGGAAGGGAGAGAGAGAGAGAGAAACCATCAGTTTGAATCAGTGTGAGAGAGAAGCATCAAGTGGTTGGTTGCCTCTTGTGTGTGTGCAGACCGGGTGTGGAGGTGCCTGGACTAGGGATGGCACCTACAGTCTAGGTATGTGACCTGCCTGGGAATTGAACCCACAATCTTTCAGTTACAGGACAATGCTCCAACCAACTGAGCCACACTGGTCAGGATGGTGTTTTTACATGGAAATAACAAGGTATTGTACTAGCTTGGTGGACTTGTATATCCAGTTCCTTCTCCAGGTCTGGGAAATACCCACTATGTCCTTAAATAAACTCTTCTGCCCCCTTCTCCCTCTTTTCTTCTTTTAGAACATCAACTTATTCTAATAGTTGCCTTTTTGAATGAATCCGATAGCTCTTGTAGGGTATTTTCCCTTTTTAAACATCTTAGTTCTCTTGGTTCTAAATTATTTCTATATTTCTATCTTACAAGTCACTTATTCTCTTATACGTCCTGCCATGTTACCAATGCTCTCTACTGTGTTTTGCTTCTCATTTACTGACTTCTTCAGCTCCTAAATTTCTATTTGGTCATTTCTTGTCATTTCAATGTATTTGTTGAGCAACTCCTCCTGTTTATTAATTTTATTCCTGTATTTATTATCTTTCATAGTTTTCTTATAGCTTATTGAAATTCCTCATAATAGCTATTTTGAATTCTTTATTAGTTAGAACACAATATTTCATGATTTTCGATTTGGTTCCTGAAGAATTATCATTTTCTTTTTGTGATACTATATTTTCTTGATTTTTAAAAAACTGTTTGTAGGCTTACATTTGTGCTTTCCCCCTTGAAATAGCAGACAGCTTTTTAACAAAGGTTTTATGTCTGTGGTTCTTACATTTCAATAGACTGGCTATTAGAAACTTTATTTTGTCTTCCTAAAGGTGACCTTATAGCTCACTTTTGTGTTTTCTCCCTTGCCCACTGACCAGGCCTAATATGTCTAGACAGTTTCTGTCCATAGGAAATCACTCTTCATGGGAGAGGTCACCCATTTCAACCTCCTCTTCAGGAGCGGTCTCCCCTGATGCTACCAAAAGTTTAATCCCTTCTGGTTTTGCCCTGGGAATTGGGGGCTGCTTCTGTCAGTTCTTCCCTGTGCTCTATTTTCAAACTCATTTCTAATCTACTCAGATGGTATGCTGGAATGTCCCCTCAGTCAAGTCCAATATTTTCCAGTTCTCTCTTGTAGTAGGGTATTTGCCCAATTTGTACTCCCTACCTGGTCTTTCCACTCTGATTGTGGGGAATGGATTTGGGCAGATTAACCTACTCCCTTGGATCTAAAACCCTTACCTGGGTATTTTTGTTTATTTTTGGATACATAGGTGAGTTAGAAACCTTCTGGGCCCCTAAGTAAGGTGCAGAGAAACTTTTTTTCAGTCATGAATTTCTTATTAGTTGTTTAAAAAATGGGAGAGAAAAAAGGAATGACTTATGCCACCATGATTCTGGCATTACCCTTTAAACCTGTTTTCTTATCTGCAAAATTGGATTAAAATATTAGTTTTCTTATAGACTTGTTGAGAAGATTAAACAAAATAAGGGAATAATAATGCATGTAAACGATTTAGCAATGTGATCTATATATAATACTAAATGGCTAGTTTTATTATTTGCTTCTGTATTTTTGTCTCAACCTTATTTTTTTTCCTGAAGTTTGTTTCCTCTATTCTAGTATACAGTGCTGTATGGTATATACTCTTCTTTGAACTCACAGTTTTGTTTTGTTTTTTTAAAGATTTTATTTATTTATTTTTAGAGAGGGAAGGGAGGGAGAAAGAGAGAGAAACATCAGTGTGCGGTTGCTGGGGGACGTGGCCTGCAACCCAGGCATGTGCCCTGATTGGGAATCAAACCTGCGATGCTTTGGTTCACAGACCACGCTCAATCCACTGAGCTATGCCAGCCAGGGCTGAACTCACAGTTTGTTTTAAGAATTGAGACATAGTGTCTGCTCCCTCCACCTGGTACCCCTCATCTCTCCAGCAATCCTCCCCTTAGTTCATATCCATGGGTCAAACATATATGTTCTTATGCATAAGAACATAAATGCATAATTTATCAAAGGATATAAACTTCCAGTTATAAAATAAATAAGTTCTGGAGACCTAATATTCAGCATGAGAACTATAGTTAACAATACTGTTTTATATATTTGCTAAGAGGGTAAATCTAACAGAAATTGTAAATGTGTGACATGATGGAGGTGTTATCTAATGCTATGATTGGTAGTTTTTTTATTTGCTTCTTTGTGTGTGTGTGTTTCAGTTGGGTTTTTACCTTCCTTGAAATAATAAAGCATAATTTGTAGGTACAAAATAGACAGGGGGAGATTAAGAATAGTATAGGAAATGGAGAAGCCAAAGAATTTGTACGTATGACCCATGGACATGAACTAAGCAGGGAGAATATTGTGGGAGGCAGAGTGCAGGGTAGAGGGGGATAAAGGGGAGAAAAAAGTAGGACAACTGTAATAGCATAATCAATAAAATATATTTAAAAAATAAAATGGCTACACAAAAATTCACCAATTTTGATGTTTTTTATTAATTCATGCTGACATTACAGTGTTGCAATACAATCTAACAAAATTGTTTTGAATGAAGTTAAAGACAACTAAGCACTACTACAGCCATCGTACAGAAAAAAATTAACAGACTTTTGGCTATTCAATATTTAAATCTCATATCCCAGATATAATCATTAAATAGTCTCCTGCATGTCTTCTCTGAATTTTCCCAATGTAATTAACTAATAAAAATACAAATAAGATATAAAACACACTATTAAAATGACCTAAAACTATATTAAATGTTTTAATGTCTTTAAAATGTATAGTACATATACTTAAAGTTAATAAATATAGATTCTTCATTTTAAATTGCTTCAAAGCATCCTGTGGTAGAGATAAGTCATAGTTGATTTAACCTGTTCTCTATTGTTAATTATTTAGGTAGTTACTTATATTGAAAACGACGCACTTCTGGTCAAGATGGAGGCATAGGTAAACACTACTCGCCTCCTCACGCAACCACAGCAGAAATTCTAGACTACAAAAGAAATGTCACCCAGGATCATCAGAAAACCATGCAGTATGGAAGTCCAACAATCAAGGAATTAAAAACTCACATTCATCCTGTTGGGTAGGAGGGGTAGAAATGTGGAGACACTTGGAGAGGTGTGGAGATGCAGAGAGTTGCAGAGAAGCATGGAGATGCTGAATGGGCATTCCCATTATCCACCCACATGTGGTGGATAAAAATCAGGAGTGAGGGATGCCAGCTTCACACCAGACCACCCAGAGCAGGGTTCCAGGACCATGAAGATAAGTCCCCATAACTTCTGGCTGTAAACACCTCTGGGGGTTGGGAAAGTGGAAGAAACTGAGGGATACTCAGTAGTTTCCTTCTAAAGGGCCCACAGTGAACTTAGAATTTACATAGAGTCATTCCCTCTGGGATTCAGCACCAGGACAACTGCTGGAAGGGCACCAGTGGCATATGTGTAGAAATGAAGTGTCTCACATCAGGGCGAGTGCTTGGAGAGAGCTTCCTTCCCAACAAAACTACAGAGGCCAGCAGCAGCATTGTCTCCTCCCATCCCCCCCACCCCGCACCCCCAGAGCAGTGGATTGTTCAGTACTGGAGATTTCCAAAGGCTCTGCATCCTCCAACTTACTAGTATTCTTTTCTACAATAGGCCACACTGACAAGACAGTGAGTCAAAGCAGCCATACCTAATACACAGAAACAAACACAGGGAGGCTGCCAAAATGAGGAGACAAAAAATATGGCTCAAATGAGAGAAGAGAACAAAACTCCAGAAAAAGAACTAAACAAAATGGAGATAAACAATCTATCAGATGCAGAGTTCAAAACATTGGTATTAGGATGCTCAAGGAACTCATTGGGTACTTCAACAGAATAAAAAAGACCTAGGCAGAAATGAAGTTTATACTAATTGAAATAGAGAAAAATAAAGAGGAAGCCAACAATGGGGTGGAGGAAGTTAAGAATGAAATCAATGATTTTGAACATAAGGAAGAAAAAAAAACACAATAAGAACAGCAAGAAGAAAAGAGAATACAAAAAAAGAAAAAACAAGAATAGGCTAAGGAGCCTCTGGGATATCTCCAAACATACCAACATTTGAATCATTGGGATGCCAGAAAGAGAAGAGGAAGAGCAAGAAATTGAAAACTTATTTGAAAAAATAATGAAAAAAAAAGCTTCACTAAATTGGTGAAAGAAATAGACATGCAAGTCCAGGAAGCACAGAGAGTCCCAAACAAGATGGAATGAAAGAGAACCACACCAAGACACATCATAATTAAAATTCCAAATGTTAAAGATAAAGAGAGAATCCTAAAGGCAGCAAGAGAAAAGCAGAGAGTTAACTACAAAGGAGTTTGCATAAGACTGTCAGCTGATTTCTCAATCCTGATTGCAGGCTAGAAGAGACTGGCAAGAAGTATTCAAAGTAATGAAGATCAAGGACATACAACCTACATTACTCAATCCAGAAAAGCTATCATTTAGAATTGAAGGGCAGTCAAAGTGCTTCCCAGATATGGTAAAGCTAAAGGAGTTCATCATCACCAAGCCATTATTATGTGAAATGGTAAAGGGACTTATTTAAGAAAAAAAAATCAAAAGAATGAACACTAAAATGGCAATAAATTTACAATTATCAACAGTTGAATCTAAAAAAGAAATAAAGCAAACAAATAGAACAGAAATAGAATCATAGATATGGAAATCATTTGGAGTGTTATCAGTTGGGAGGTGGAAGAAAGAGAATGGGGGGAAAGGTGCAGGGGTTAAGAAGTACATGTTGGTAGGTGCAAAATAGACAGGGGGGTATTAAGAACAGAATAAGAAATGGAGAAGCCCAAGGACATATATGTTTGACCCATGGATATGAACTAAGGGGAGGATTTTTGGAGGGAATGAGGGATACCAGGTGGCAGGGGGCAGAGGAGAAAAATTGGGACAACTATAGTCACATAATCAATAAAATATATAAAAAAGAGAATCACAAATAAGTATTTAGTGGACATTCTAATCTCTACTATGTAGCCCTGCCTAATTATTTCTTAGAATGACTTTGTAAAAGTTAAATTCCCAAAAGTTTGTGAAGTATATGATATGTGTTATTGCCAAAAATGCAAGGAGTTTGTCAGCACTATATATTACTTTTAAAATCTTTGTCCATCTCTGAACGGGTGCTGATATTTTATTTTGTTTTCATTTTTGTTCCCTTAGGTACTAGTTCAATGTAACATATTAGTTGAGATTTCATACTCCTTCTTTTTGAAATTCCTAAATTGGTTGTTTAAACACTGAAATGTATTATCTTACAATTGTACAGGTTGAAAGATGGACATAGGTCTTACTGAGCTAATATTAACGTGGAGAATTGCTTCTTGATTCTCTGAAGGAGAAACAATTTTTTAACCATATCTGGCTTCTGGAGGTTGTGTACCCCTCTTTCTAGTTTCAAAACCAGTAATGGTGGGTCACATCTTCCTGTTACATCACTTTGATGACTTTTTTGCCTCTCTGTTCTACTTTTAAGACTCCTGTCATTAGACTGGGCCCATCTAGTTAAGAATGATATCCTTTTATTAACTAAAGTCTATGGATTATTCAGATTTCCTTAGTTTTTAATTCATACCCCTTTTCTGTTGCAGGATCCCATCCAAGACATCACATTATATATATTTGTCCTGACTCCTTAGGCTCCCATAGTCTACGGTGGCTTCTCAGATTTTTTTCATTTTTAATGACTATTTGAGAAAATCTACTCAGGTATTTTTATAGAAAGATAGGAATGGGATTATGGTTATTTGAAAGAAGACCATAAAGACAAAGAACTATTTTTATCACATTTTATCAAGGGTACATAATATCAGTGTGATTTGTGACTGCTGAAGTTGACCACCTACCTGGCTGTTAGTGTTTGCTAGATAAATCTTCACTGCACAGGTACTCTTGTTATTCCCCCTCTCTCCATCCTGTATTTTTTTGGAAGGAAGTACTATGCTCATCCCATAACTAAGGAGTGGATTGTTATATTAACTTCATTGAAAGTGGTGTATCTACAAAAATTATTTGAAATTCTTCTTAGGAGAGTTTTCTTTCTCACCTATTCATTAGCATATTTAATCATATATACATAGACATAAATTATATAATAATATATATTATTATGGATAATTCATGTTTATTTTATGGTTCAGGTTATAATCCAGTAATACTTTATATATTTGGTTGTTCAAATTGTCAAATTGTCCCAGGTTGGCCATTGGAACTCTTTCATCATTGTGGTTTTTTCATTCTCTCTCTTTCTCTTTTTCTCTTTCTTTTACTTCTGTTTTTTTCTTTCTTTTCTTTCCCTTCTCTTTTTCTTCCTCTGTCCTTCTCCCCCTTCCTTAGCATTTCTTTGCTTTCTGGTAATAGAAACTCCAGGCTCATCTTCTACATAATTTGCTCCAGTATGTAAGTTAGCTCTTTCTCCAAATAGCCTTGGTGTTTTGAATGGAGAGATACTATAACCTAAGAGGTTGGTACTAGATATACTTGTTGCTACTGATGTATCATTCATTTTATATGCTCTCTACTGATAACACATAACTATATGTGTGTATGTTAGCACTCCTATTTATATACATCTATAAATATTTCTACATGTAAGCACCTATCTATATTAAACTAAAACTGAGTTCATACTAATTTCTGAAGCTAAAATGCACTACCATCTGGTTCCCCTTATTTACAGGTAAATCCTCACATTAACAGTGAGAAATCTAGCTTCCACCATGTTCTGACTATGTGTTTAATTGTTTATTTCCAGTATTCATGCAGGGCAGTATCAGAATTGTTAACTTGTACCCCATGGAAAACAACTTTATCAGTCACATTGTAGTACTTTTACACAATTTCTGTTGCCTTTAGTCATATAGAATATACCCATTTCCAAGGCTAATTAGGTAAGCATCTTTTCCACATACCACCTTCAGTGAACCTGCTTTGTATATTGGCCATATAATTATATTCCTTTGTCACATTCTGAATTTAACCTCAAAAATTATATTTTTAATTGCTTTATGCTTTAAAGTTCTATGGGTTTTGATAAATGCATTATGTCACATGTTCATCATTACTATGTAATATAGAATAGATTTACTGACAAAAAAGAACCCTCTATGCTTTACCTATCCCTCACTTTTACAGTTGATTCTTGGAAAGCATTGATCATTGTATTGTCTGTATAGAAGATTGTCTTTTGCAGAAGGTCAAATAATTGGAGTCATTCAGTATGTAATCTTTTCCAACTGGCTTTTTTTGACTTAGAAATATTCATTTAAGATTTATCCATATATCTACCTGGCTTGATAGCTCATTTCTGTTTATCATTGCATACTATTCCTTTGAACGAATGAACCTCACTCTGTTCATTTATTAATCAATTGGACAGCATTTTGGTCATTTTCAGTTTTTGGTTACTAATAATATGATAATATGTGTATAAGAGGTAGTGTGAATGTAAGTTCTCGAATCACTTGGGTAAATAACTAGGAAGGCAATCTTAGGTCTATTCAGATTTTTAATTTCTCATGATTTAATATTGGTAAGTTTCGTGTTCCTAGGAATTCGTCTATTTCATCTAGGTTACTCTGTTGGTATACAACTGTTTGTAACACTCTCATAATCCTTTTTATTTATGTAGAATTAGTGCTGATGTTCCATTTTCATTTCTAATTTTAGTACTCTGTCTTCTCTTGAGACAGATACTGGGCCAGTGGGTATCCATCGCTGCAGATGCTCGTCAAGACATGAGAAAAGCATACACATGGACAATTGAGTCCTGTGGACAAATAGGGATGAAATGGCCACTCTCTCTAGTGGAGAGCACCTTATTCTCTTGCCTAAGCAGGTTTTTATTCAATTTGTCAATTACAGTCTGTCAATTATAGTCTGACAGGGAAGATAAAACAAGTAGTTAACTTTGAAAGGGAGTGGCAGATCTCCCACTGGGATTCTGATATTTTGGGGTTTTATCATTTAAAAAGACTACAGGACCTAAAAGCTTAGTTTTGTTTCCTGCCCATGCCTTCATATTCTAATTAAAGAGCATCCTCCAGCAAGCAGATCTTACAGGATTTTTCAGATTCTATGTCCCAGGCCTGAGTACCCCGGGGTTCAGCTGACTCTGGTCTGGACTCACTGCTCCTGTTATTTCCGCAGGCCTTAGTCAGTCAGAGGAGACAAAGGCAGCTGGGAGACTTGGATTTCTCAAGGACTCAGGCTTTGGCAAAGCCAAGGGGGCAGGGGTTGATGTCGATCACCCTTTCATTTCCACAGTCCTCCAAGTCCTTCCCTGAGGCCTCCACGTGATCATGCCTGTCTTAGGCGATTCCCCCTGTGGGAAATCTTACTTGTCATTGGCTAACTGATCAAGCTTGGGGGCCGGCATAGAACAGGCAGTGTTCATGCCAGGGAAATAAGTTTTGTCTCCTTAGTGTCTCCTGGTTCAGGGGCCTCTTACTCAGCCTTAGCCACAGGCAGTTACAGTTTCCTGAGACCAGGCAAGGTGGACCCCAACATTTTTTGTTTTCTAGTCCACTTAGATAAATGTTTGTCAATTTTGTTTATCTTTTCAAAGAACACACTTTTACTTTTACTGATATTTCTCTGTATCCTATTTTCTATTTTATTTATTAATCTCTGATCTAATTTTTATTTCCTTCCTTCTACTAGGTTTGGGTTTAGTTTGTTCTTCTTTTAGTTTCTTAAGTTTTTATGTTAGGTTGTTGATTTTAGAGCATTCTGGTTTTTCAGAGTAAGTATTCATAGCTATAAATTATCCCCTCGCCACTATTTTGCTGAATCCCATATTTTGTCCCAGGTTTTGTTTTAATTTTTATTTGCTTCAAGGTAGTTTTGCTCTCCCTTTTGGTTTCTTCTTTGGCCCATTGGTTGTATAGAGTGTGTTGTTTAATCTCCACATACTTTGAATTCTCCAGTTTTTCTTCTGCTACTGATTTTTAATATCATCCCACTATAGTTAGAGAACATATTTTTTAAGAGATCTATCTTTTTATAGCTGTCGAGTCTTCCTTTGTGGCCTAGCACATAGTTTATTCAGGAGATGTTTCATGTGCACCTGAGAAGAATGCACAATACTGTGTTGTGTTGGTCTTCTGTTTCCTTCTCTCTCAGTTCTGAGAAAATGGGGTATTGAAGTAAGTCCCTTACAATTATTGTAGAACTTGTATTTCTCCTTTTGATTTGTCAGTTTTTTCTTCATATATTTTAATGATTTATAATAAAGTGTCTAGGTGTTTACAAATTGTTATATCTTGTTGCTGTATTAAACATTTTATAAATATGCCTTTGTTTATTGAAACCTATTTCGATTTAAATCTATTTTGTCTGATATTAGTATAGTCACCACTACTCACTTTGGGTTATTAATTGCATAGAATATCTCTTTTCATCCTTTCGCTTTCAATCCATTTGTGTCATGGATCTAAAGTGAGTCTCCTATAGACAGCACCTACTTGGATCTATTTAAGTGTTTCTACCAAGTTTTGCCTCTAGCAGCATTTGCTGAGTGGACTGATCTCAACAGTGATTCTCTGTGCTCATCTGTCTCTCTGGGTGCTGGACCGATGGTTGTTCTCTGCCCCAAATTCTCTGATGGGCCTAAGAAAATTCATTAATTCATAGTTTGTTTATTTTTGTTAAGTATGGGTTTCATAACCTCCAAACTCTGTCCATGTTGAAGGCTAAAAGCAGAAATTGCTCTTTATATTGAGTTAAAATCTGTCTTCTTCTATCTTCTAGTATTGTCCTGAGATTAACTTTTAGGTGTCTACAAAACAACATCTAAAATATTTTTGTTCATAAACTTTACTTGAAGCCTGAAGAAAAGATAATGTAGAGTTGTAGATTCACTTACTACATACTTGATTGCTGTTAGAAATTAATGTGTTATTAGTCAAATCAGCCTTTCAAGGTAGATAGTATTAATGCCCTTTTACACAAATGTGGAGACAGATGCTTGAAGAAGTGGAACACCTTATTCTGCTACAAAATGACAGAAATATGATTGGGACCTAGTCTGATAGGATTAGTACTCAATCCCCCTGTTCTTTCGCTTGCAACATGGTGCCTCCTGGCGGTCACATACATGTTGGCAGGGGAGTGTGAGTAGAAGTCAGAGGATAGACATAGGACTTCTTTCCTGTTTTTTTGCAGAAAAATCTGAGAAAGATCCCTTGTTTTAAAATGTAGCTCAGGTTTAGTTTTATTATCCAGGTGTGGGTCAGGAGATGACTGCCATTGAAAGGTAGTTTGTTACTCACAGTTTCCAAGAGGAGGGTGTATTTCATGCCACATCATGCAGTTCAATATGAAGAAAAACCAGGTCTGATCAGGAGGCAGAAGAGTGAGGAGAAAGCAGTGGCCAGAGTCTCTGTTGTGGATTGTGTGGGGAGTAATGAGTGAGGCAGGGTAGGAAGCTGAGCAGTTTTAGGATTACATAGTTTGAATAATTTGGGCAGGCTCTGGGCTTCTCTCCAGCTGTCCATTGCCTGGTCCTGGGTGACTTATGGCAGGAGGATAGAGCTCTGGATTGCAGAAGCCTGATGAAAGGAAGCAGAAGGAAGGTATGGATTTTGATTTGGTTTGTTGGCATCTCAAAGGCATGTTCACATACAAGAAATGTGCTCTCCTTAGGAACTGGCTAATTGGGGTCTGCAAGGCACTCAGGTTGTCAAAGCATCATAAAAGTAACCGAAAACAAAATCTAACACAACAAAACATATGACTAATATATCCCTCTAGCTAGCTTCATAAAAATAGATCTACTTCACATTTCCACCATTTTTCTGATTTTCCTTTAATAAGTCTATGTAATTTTTTCTGATTTAGCCTTCCTTAATTCATCAATAATTGGCTCATGGGACTCATCTGATGGCATAGTCAACACTGCCCTCGGTTGGAAGCCTATGTTGACTGACATCAATGTAACTGGTGCCCCATCAATCAGTGAGCATTGGAATTAACTGCCTGCAGTGAGTTTGAAGATTTGGGGCTGGTCAAAGGAAAATACATGACCACAAGGTGACAGTAGTGCAAAGTGAACTTTCCTCGGGGGGTGGTGGGGGGGATGCTTTGACAGGTTGAATCCCAAGGGAAGGAGGAAAGTTCCTTACAGCAGATATTCCTGAGACAGCAGCACAAAGCTACCACCTGAAGGGGACAGAGGTGAGGGGACTCCCAGGGAAGGAAAAAAATTGAGAAAGGGGCTTGCTTATGTGTTAGGTGATGTTGCTCACCAAGATGGGGAACCTGTGTGTCCTGGATCCTTTGAAGAGCAGAAGAGCTTGGGGTCTTGCTGGCCCCCATCTATTGCTGGCAAATGTTGGGTGCAGTTTCATAAGCTATGAAAATCAGGCAGGCTCTAAATGGCTAAAGATGCTTATTTGGTCTTTATATAAAGCAATTAGATACGTAACTTTGCCTTTGGCACCTGCAAGGTTTGAGCTAATGGTCCCAGCCTACTGTAAAGAAGTAACCAGAACTCTAATGTACAGGGGCCATCATTGCCTCACTTATGCAACTCTAGAATATCCCAGATATAATATTCCATCAAAATGTGCAATGCTGTAAACACACACATTGCCTTCTCAAAAGACTGCACCAGATTTGGCATGTCATGTGTAGGCTCTGACTACTTAATTATCTTCCCCTATCTCAATGCTCCTGTTCTCTCTTACCCTGTGCATGAAGTAGCATAAAGTCAAAATACCATTTAAAAAAATGTTTGCTTATGTACTAAGATAGTGTTCCTCTTTAGTCCCTGTTGCTATGTCCAAACCAATGAATGAGGCCCTCAAACCTATTAACTCCTGCCTTCTAATTGTCCTGCATTCTTTCCTCTTCCCTGTTCCCTCCTTTGACCCTCTGACAGGAGAATTGATAAAAATTAACTGATACATTCGATGTTATCACCTGCCCAGATCCTCCACATTAGGGTGTGGAAATCTTATTTATCTTTTAGGAATCTTTAAACCTGTTTATGTGATTCAGTAAAATACTATATTTTGGCTGTCTACATGCTATTAATTGAAGTGATAGTAGAGGTGAAATGAAAGTGTTGAGACAGTGGATACACAGGTTAACAACAAAAGCATTCTGAAACCCAGACATTTATACACAAGGTAGACTGATAATTTGAAAAAGGAAAATGGAGTGAAATATTAAATGATTCCATAAGAGGAATGAATACTGGTCAGTATTAGAAAGTAGGTATATCAGGAAAGGAGTGTTAGTGTAGGTGGTATTTGAATTTGGCTGGAAAGATTGGTGGTGTTCGGCTACAGAGAGAAAGTACAGGACAGAGATGAGAAGTTGTAAACAAATGTACCTATTTTTGTTTGGAGAATTAAAGAGATGACATTGGAAAAATAACATGAAGTCAATGTGGAAGGGTCTCTACCTTTGTAGCTATTTCTGAACAAGGATTATCCGCACAGGCTGAGTTATAAACATTCATATCTCACCATTGTTGTAACTCAAAGCACACCTTGTAAGAATGCTCAGAGCTGGGGTACTTTTAAAATGTGGAGAGAATAAGTTAATATGATGTTGGACACAGTAACATAAACCTCAAGTCAAGAGGGATTGATAACATTCTAATAGTTACTTACTCATCTATATGAGTATAAGAAGTTCAGCAATTATTACAATTACTTTGAGATTTAAGTTGATTAGATAATTCAATTATTGTAGCCAAACGCAGGTCTGGCTGCCTGCCGTTACAAAACCCACTATTTGAGAGGCAGGTGCTGATATAAAGGAAAAGTGGTTTATTTGCAGGGGCCAGCCATCTGGAAGATGGGGGACCCATGTCACAAAACCCATCTCCAACTCTCTGTGGAGGTGGAGGTTTTTATAAGAAGGAGGAAGGGAACAGAACAGAGATCAAGAGAGAGTGTTGCAAAGTTCTCCACTTGCAGAAGAGCACAGTCTGTTCAGATAAGGCAAGTGATGGTCTGGTGTGCATCATCCTGACTTAGTCATCCTGGCTTCACATCATTCTGGCTTCACATCATCCTGGTTCTATGGATGAAAGTCAGCCCAGACCTAGGCTGCTTGAAGGTGAAGGCTGTATCTTTTGAAACTAGTTCCTAGGATTCTTATAGAAACATGCTGTTCACCTACAAGCTACCTATTAGTCACAGTTAGCACTTACAGAAACACTGTCAAAAGAATGGTGGGTGGGTTTCCTACCATTCCAGTTTTGTACTGTTCCTACCATTTCGTTTCCTACTATTACCTAAAATTTTGCACTATTACATTATTAGTTGTTATTTTTACCATGGGGTCGTCAAGATCAGAATAGAGCAAGATGACACTATTAAACTTTCACCTAAATATTTATTGTTGTCTTGTTTCAACTGTTGCTCATTTTTATCTTTTACTCACACTTACATAATTTGAAACCCTGTGTTGTGTAACAGCTGCCCATATATTCTTAACACCTTCCTGGGGACTGAGCACATGGGTGAGGACAAGTGTTCATGTCAGATGTTCTAGGGTCAGCTCTTGGCTTTGCCACCTTCTAATTGTGTAAGATTAGAGAAACAAATTAAAACCTCTGAACTTAATTTACTGATCTGTTAGGTTGTCAACTGCCTAGGTGATTGTTTTTTGCAGATTTCACCTATGTTGCAATGTCAAATATACTTTTTGGGGGTACATAGTTGGTTTTCATTAAATTTTTGCTTAACTAACAACACATATGTATTCATGTTCACAATGTTAAAAATATGAACTGGCTAAAGGGAATCTGGATGTGTTTAGTCAGGCGGGACTTTTGGTGCCTCTCAAGTTACACTAAAATAGCTATAAACTAAGCACTCTGGTGCCGGGAGGGGCAGTTACTGCTCTCCCATGTGGTGCTGCCCTTACCTCTCTCCCAGACTGGAGAGTAGTGAGAGAGGGGAGGCCAGAAACCACAAGTGCACCTTTGTCCTTTTGGAATTTCAATGGCTGTCACACACAGTTGTCTAAGAAACATAAAAAAACTCTTTGTTTGGCATAATAGCAAAAGATTAGCTCTACCTAATACCCCTGGTAATGGTTATTTTCTTATTATTTGAAATTTGTGTGAAAGGTATATCAGGTTATATTTGCATGAAAGATTAATATAGAAAAATGAGATCATAATGGGCTATGGACTAGGAAAAAGTGGAGAACTGAAATAATTTAATTTTGTACTTTTTAATAAGCAGGTATTGTTTTAAAAATAGACTAGTTTGCTATAGCTGTTACTATTTTGATTTGTCAAAATGATGGATAGAAAATACAATTTTCAAAACAATGCATGAATTTACAGGCTCATGGCCTCTTCCTAACAGTTGTAAATCCTGAAGTCACAACTACACAGTACACCACTGTACATACAGTGAATGAGACAAGCCAGCTTGTCAGACCAGATTCGGACCCTTGGATGATAGATGAAGTCTCTCCGTAATTTCTAGTTTTCCTAATAGTGCTCCATTCAATGCACTTTTAGATAAAGGCTTTCTCCTTCTTGGCTTATGAATATATCATCCTTTAAAATTTGATTCTTTCCTCCTGAAATACCACTAAATGACAGCAAAGATACAAATCCACAGGGTCAAGAGAACTGGAAACTGGGCAAGAGATTTCTACAAATGTTTGGAAGTCAGACATGGAAGGAAGAAAGTGTAGCTAATATCTTCAGAATGCCCAAAAGCTACAAGCTAGAGGTTCCATAGCAATGGAGTAGAAGACTGATGTAAAAAAGATGATTTATTCAAAGAAATATGGAGACCTCAGTACTTGGAGGTGCCCAGTGCTGGGAAAAAGAGGGTGGAGCGTGGTGCCCCATAAAGGAAATCCCTAGAAAGTAGATTAAGAATAGAAAAAAGAATTAAAAAATATTTTGGAGTATTAATACATATGTACCAATATCTTATGATTATTAGTTACAGAGTGAAAATTGTTAGTTATACAAAGAACATGAAAGAGGTAAATTATCAATAAAAATAAGAATGTTTCTTAGACTGAATGATATGGATTTCAGGATTGGTCAGAGAACTATTATTGATCAGAAAAAAATGTATATTTATATGCACACATACTCTGGAAAAAGTATAACCATTGTTACTATAATGAGAATGGTTTATGTGACATCAGTGTAACCTGGCAGCCAAGGAGAGTGAACTGGAATGTGCATGTGTCAACAATGATGACTTCACTGTACTAGTCAGTGGGGCAGTAGATGCTGGTGAGTGAGCATGTGTACTGTGTGGCCATCACATTCAAAATGACTGAGCAAGTAGAGAAATGAACCTGCATCACATTTTGTTTTAAGCTTGAACATTCCTCCCTGAAACTATTCAGATGGTTCAGAAGGCTACAGCTATGGGCAACTGGTGATTGACAGCTTCTTCACAACAATGCACCCGCTTATGCATCACATCTGTTGAAAAGTTTTTTTGTGAAATAGTAAATCACCCAGGTGACTCAGCCCCCATACAGCCCATATTTGGCACCCTGTGACCTGGCTTTTCTCAAAAATAAAATCACCTTTAAAAGAGAAGAGATTGAGGACTATTGATGAGATTCGAGAAAATACGACCAGCAGCTGATGGCAACTGGGAGAACTGTGTGAGGTACCAAGGTAGAAACTTTGAAGGAGACTAAGGTGTCTTTGTCTGTGTACAATGTTTCTTGTATCTTATTCAGTAAAAGTTTCTATTTTTCATATTACATGGTTGGATAACTTCTAGACAGACTATACACATAAATACACAAATATATATGGTGTGAAAGCCCATAATTTTCTAAACACTGAGGACAAACTGATGAACAGAGATTCCTAAAAATTAAAAAAAAATCCTTATAAAAAAAGAATAACCCAAATGTTACACACTTCTGAAATGCAAGAATAGAAGCAAAAACAAAATACCTAAAAGTTCTGAGAGAAAATTATTAATATACCAATATTCTATGCCTATGGAAACTACTAGCTATGTTAGAAGGAAGTATAAAAATGTTTTTGGCCCTGGCTGGTGTGGCTCAGTGGATTGAGTGCTGGCCTGCAACCAAAGGGTTGCTGGTTTGATTCCCAGTCAGGGCACATGCTTGGGTTGTAGGCCAGGTTCCCAGTAGGGGTCGTATGAGAGGCAATCACACATTGATGTTTCTCTCCCTCTCTTTCTCCTTCCCTTCCCTTCTCTCTAAAAATAAGTAAAATCTTTAAAAAAAGTGTTGTGAATATTTGAAGGCTGAGTATCTATCTTGCACCCTTTCTTATGAAAATATTAGAGATGGATTTCATAAAAAGGAGTTATTATGCTAGGGGGCAAGAATAGAGAGACTTTTTTGCAGAGGCTGTAAACCATGTGTGGGGGATGCTGTTGATTGATTCTTATGATAGTCAGAAAATCCCCATAGTCCCATCTAATTCTGATTTATGAATAGCAAGCTATAATGTCCCATTTCTATTATATGCAGAAATTCAGGCTTTATTTTTCAGAATTAATACATAACTGTTGAAGTGGTTAACAATCAGTAGTCAATAAACTCATATGATAAATGACCCTAACATATAATTTATCACAAACATTTTATTGGCAAGTGCACAGTAAATGTGTTTTTCTGATAGATAATATTGCTACAGCAACATTAAAGTGGGTGGTAGATCAAACAGAGCATGTATGACATGAATAAAGGCCATTCTGTTACCTTCTACTTTTCAGAATCTCTAAATAATTAAATAGATGTAAATGCATTTATATTAAGAAAAATAAATTGTTTCTATCATGATAAAAAACCAGATATGTTCAAAGACATGTATGTCATCTCATAAGAATCTCTTATTATAAGTAATATTATGAGTTCTTATGAGTAATATTAGCAATAACAACATGCTTTTCTAGCCAAGTGCTTTATGTGCTTTTTACTTTACTTCCTTTCTACTGAGACATAAACTTAAATTAATTTTTACCCAATGCTTTTTATGATTATGGCATAAAAAGATCTTTTCAGGGGAAATTTTTTTGTTTCTTGTATATTAATATTATTAGTTTTCTTCCTCTTAATTGCTTTTGATTCTATACTTTTGATGTGATTGAAATAACTGAGGAGCAGTCTCTCTTTCAATCCCTTTCCCTCTTGCAGTGTCTTGGCTTTGAAATCAATATTTTTTCTATAATATAAGGGCTGCCACACTAGCAATTTTTATTCATAATAGTTTTATATCACATTGGCATTTGTTTCCATTAATATGACAAAATCCTCATTAGCAGAATCCCTTACTAGCATTTTGTCATGGAAAATTGTTTCTTCATTTTATATTAGCATCATAATGTGAGATAACAAATGACTACTTAAAATCTTTGCAACTCCTCCATTTGAGCCACAGAGCACAGTAGATAGAAGGATATAGTAGAAGCTGTATCTGCCTTTGTTCCAAGAGATTTGGTCACAACAATAACAGTTACAGCCACAGCATTTAAACATTACAGTTGTGTGCTTTGTATTGTATTTTCCTATTTTATCATTTGAAGAAGGATTTCTCTTTCAGATCCTAATGGCTGGTTCTTAAATGTGATTAAACAAAAACTATTTATATCTAGGCACTGACACTAATAATTATGCCTTTAATAGGATTGCCTTTTCCTTATGTATCACTGACAGAAACAGGTAGCAAAACATATTTTCACCAGACTCTGTTGTCTAGACTAGTGGTGTTAAGGAGAAGATCAAAGGAAAAGAGAGTTCTATGCTTAGGAAATAGAACCCAGTTTTGTTGGTATAATTCACCCATTTATAAAAGAGACATCTATGTGAATTGTTTTTATAGATCTCCAATGTCATTAGAAGTACAATTGTTACCATTGGTGTTTAGCTAGATATTGAGAAGGGGAGCAAAAGAGCCTAGGCATGGAGCTTTATAAAATAAGAAGTATGAGGCTGCTTACTTCACCAAGAAGCTGCAGCTCCACAGTCCAGGGGATCATAGCATCATGCCACCAAGGAGATTAACACTCCTCCCTCTGGAACCAAATTTCTAGGTGGGAGCACGGGAAGTGGGCACAGGTGCGATAGAAGTCAAATGGCACAGGGGGAGGTTCTTGACCAAATAGGCCTGTTGGTCTAGCCTGGGAAAAGAAGGGATTGGTTGGGAGGTACACCCATCCAAAGCCCACGGAAGCTTGGGCAGGTGATTGGGTCTTTTGAAAAAGCACCTGGTCAATCTCAAACCTAAGCTAACCTTTGTTCCCAGGGGAACAAAGAAGCCCCACCCACTGACCCCAGCTTCTCTTTCTCTCTCCTACCTGGTAATGCACTTGCCCCAGTAATTAGTGCACTTTCTTTCCCAGGAGCACTTTGTTGGAGACTGTCCAACATCCGACTCTTGACAAAGTCGGGTCGGATGAGACGCATCTGCAAGGCAGGAGTGGCTGCGGCCAGATCTCCTATCCATCTCTTCCAGTATGCTTGTCCCTATTAGCATCAGGTGGTGAAATTTTTGGACACCTGTGCTTTATAACAAAATACTCTGCACGTTGCCTCTGATTCTGCATGGAATAATTTGCTGACCACTAACTAGAAGCCCCTAATAACCCTAATGCTGTCCACTCCCCGCACCTGGAAAGTAAAGGATAGAATTAAACTATGGGCAGACTAGCTGCCAAACATTGAAGGAAGCCATTGCTGGGAATGTCTAAGGAGTCACCATTCAAAAGCTCAAGATTTATTGGAACCACTGCCTTTCCTGGGTAGGAGCAGTTATTGTTGAAACCAGGTGGAGAGAGGAGAAAGGAGTTTTAATTAAAATATAATAATCCCAGTACATAAAAACATAATATAGCCCCCCCAGATATGTAGTTAATAGAGCAAGGTAAAGAATTATTTATCTAATTTCTATAAACAATAACTAGTTTTTAAAGCACTCCTTGTACTCCTTTGATTTAGACCGATCTATAGAAATTTAGTAGATATTTAATTATTAATCAGCACGTGAAAGTTTGTGCTCGTGTAGCTTCGTTGATTATCTGATTAATGAGCCTCTTGGTCAAACTAACCTTTGTTTAATACGGTTACTTTGTGGGACTTTTTGTAAATTTCAGTTTCTTTCTTTAATATGATTGATTTGTAAAACCTTCTGTACTTTTTGAAATTATTTCTATGGTAACTGTTTTTGTGTTAATAATCATATTATGTATTGAATATTGTATAACCTCCCCTATAAAAATAAAGATTGATTTTACTCGGTGAGTCAGTCAGGTCTAGAGAGCCCCTGCGTGCACCCCACCGGGTGTCTCGCTTCATTCGCCTGAGCTGTGCATCCTTCGGGGACCCTGAGACCCCGCCGAGGCTGAACCCCGGCAGCACTTGAACATGTGGGTCTAACAGGTCCATAGCAGATGGCATGGGCTACAAAAGGAGTAAGCTCTTTCTTTCTCTCCCTCTCCCACCCAGTGACATACACTTTCTCTCCATAGTCATGTGGCCCTTAGCAGCTGCATGGCTGTTAGCTGCATGGGCTCTGCCACTGGAACAGCTGGGAATAAGCTAAGGTACCTGGATGGGGACTGAGATTGCTTAGCAGCCACCTGTGAGCCAAAAAAGACTAAGCTTTAATATGAAGGAATAACACTGGACACTGGCTTTTGTCTTGGCCTTTCTGAGGACATGGTTGGAGCTTTTCCACAGCAGGACAAAGGGAGATGGGACATTGGAAACCCAGGGGGGCAGCTTCTATTTCTATACAAATAAACCATGACATACCACGATCTCTTGAGCACCCTTGGAATGCTTTCCTTGTGATCCTGTGGAAAAACCTAATTTCCCACCAACAGCACAATTGTATTTAGATAACTCAAATTAAAAAAAAAAGAATAAACAATTGACAGAAGGTATGAGAGAGTCATAAATAAAAAGGGCATTAAAATATTAAAAACTAAGATTTGGAGCGAGATATATATATATTCAATTCTCATGTTGGTCACTTAATGCGATCATGCCATTGGTCATTTTATCTTCCTTTATCTATGAAATGTAGATAGCATTAACTCTGCCACAGAGTTATTGTTAAAATGAAAAAAATTATAAATGTGGTACCATTGTCTGGTTTAAGTTTTAAATAAACACTGTTTTTTCTTGATTATATTTTTAACTGTTAAAATATTCTAGAGCTGAAATGATCCCTAGAGATCATCTAGTCCTGTATTCTACTATCCCACTGGATGCTTTATTACTTTGGTTATTTACATAATAGTACATGTTTACTAGGGAGGAAACAGTTTACTGTCCTATAATTGGGGCAACAGATTTATACTTGTACTACAACTGCACTCAAGAGCTAATGCTGTAAGGATATTTTTGTCAACATTTTTAGTTTATATAGGTTAGCAAATATAAAACACATGCTCTCCCCAAAATTCTATTTATCTTAATTTCATTTTGTATTGAAGATGAATGGCAGTCTTGAAACGACAATATATAAAGAGTAGGGTGGAGAGACAACAGAGTGATCTTGATGTCAAATAACTTTACACATAGGAGCAGCCAAGATTTATAAAACATACTCTTTAAAGAAGACATTATCATCAAGCATGTAAATGGTCATTACTTAATAAGCTTTTTAGAAAAATAAGCAAGCAGAAAAACATGATCCATTTGATAAGGGAAATGTATTATATCTTGAATGACATAACATTTACATATAAGTATACATTTATCAAAACTCATCAAATTTTGCAGTTAATATCTGTACATTTCACTGTACATAACATTTAGCTTAATTAACAAAGTAAGGAATCTAAGTTTGTGCTAGTATATCTTGATTACTATCCAGGAGGGAAATAACTAAGCTTTAGGATAACCAGTGTTGGAAATAGGTAAGTAAAGACAAAGGATTTAGTGTGGAGAGGAAGACAATGAAAAATGCTTTGTTTACATTTGCAAAAGTTATTCCTTGTCATTGCATCCTGGTCTCTTCAAAAAGAAAACAATGCCTTCTTCAATTTTTATTTAACTTTTATCTTTGTGGTTTCTTTCAGTATTTAAGAAAATTTTTAAGCATACCTTTGTTTATGGTTTCCAAATTTTTAGAATGTTTATAGTATAGAAAATTTTAGAATTTTGACAGCCTTAGTATTCTATTCATTTGGATGGTTTGATACCCATCCAAATAAATAGAATACTATTCTCTTAATGATTACACCATGTTCCATTTTCACTGTAAACTAAGGGGGGAATATTGAACTCTAGGCCTGACAAAGAGTCTTTTTTGAAATTTCATATGTATATAAAATTTGTTTTTTTCCCCTAGAATTCTGACTAATAGGATAGATAACTGATAAGTGATTATGGAGGCTAAGAAGTTCCATGATCTGCCATTGACAAACTGGAAAAAAATCAGTGTGTAATTTAGTCCAAGTCCAAAGACCTAAAAACCAGAGGAACCAATGGGGTATAAATCACTGTGTGATTGCAGAAGAAGACAAATGTCCTAGTTCAAGTGGGCAGACAGGAAAACAAAACGATAACTTCCTCCTTCTTCTGCCTTTTGTGCAATGTAAAACCTTCAATGGATCGGATAATCCTGGATCTGCCAATTCAAATGCTAATCTCATCTAGAAACATGCTCACAGACACACCCAGAAATAACATATAATCTAGGGAACTTGTAGCACAGTCAAGGTGACACATAAAATTGAACATTATGCTGGACTCCTATTCTATTAAAATTGTTTGGAGGTCAGAGGAATGCTGTGATGCTCCAGAAAAGTGGGTGCTATTTCCCAGACTATAATTGTAATATGTTAAACAGTGAGGCTTATTCTCACTGATAGCTGATATTGACTATGTTTGATCACCACAGGATCAATTTTTCTTCTCTTAGGGTATATAATCTACACATAACACTCAAGCTTATAATTGAGGGAATAGAAATAGCACTTTTCCTTTTTCATAAATGCAAAAAATGAAATAACTCATATACCGCTAATCAAAGATGGATGGCAGATATGAGAATGGATAGAAAATGAATTTGAACTCAGAATCATCTTCATGCTGATCATCACACACCATCTAAATTAAGTCAGAGCAGTTGGGATAAATACAAGCATCCCTTTTAGCTAAATAGAGTAGCTTTTTATATTTATCTAAACAACAAGCCTTGTATTGATTGTCTTTTCAAAATATGTTCATTTAAATTATAAAACTTTGCACAGCATTTGATAGTCATGTAAGTGTTGCACAAAAACAAATACAATATGCCAATATGAATGTTGTATTGTCTCATTAGCCATGTGTGAATCTTTATAACAATAAACCCCAAATCTAATTGGAAGTTTTTACATAATATATGTTAATTTGTGCATGAAATATCTGCATTGTAATTATAAAACTTAATTTAAGTCATCCATCTGATAAGAACATTTATGCAGATTTATACATATCTAACTAACATCAAAGCTGAAGAAACTATTAAGCTAAGTTTTGCCCTGATTTCCAATATTTAAATCTCAAAATAAAATTTTAATCTATAATAGTGAAGCTAAATAGTGATGCTAGGAGGAAGCATTACATAGTGGAGAAAATCCCTTAATCCCTTTTTCTATTTCTCAAAGTTATTTAAATCTCAGATCTTCTGAAATGTTCCTAAAGACAATAATGTTAAATTTCAATATAACTTCCCATTTGAAGACACTTTATTTCATATTAATACTCCAAGGAACATACAGATAATTATGATCAATTTAAAGATGACAAACTTAGAAAATGGAGACTGATTTCTTCTGAAAGCACACAATTGCTAAGTTGAGAAGCTAGGCTCAAATTCTAGTCTGCATTGTTCTCCACCTCTCTTTTATTTTTATTTTTTATTAATTATAATTTTATTCAATATTATTATGTATTAATTTCATGGCCACTTTGCAAAGTTCCTCACCCCTGAATATTTCAAGTACCTACCTGGCATCATACATAGTTATTACAATATTATTGACTCTATTCCCTGTGTTGTACTTTACATCTCTCTGAATGTTATGTGTCTACAAATTTGGATTCCTTACTCCCTTCACTTTTTCCACCCAGCCTGTGCAACACCCCTTCCCTCTGGCAATCATCATCTTTTTCTGTATCTATGAGTCTGTTTCTATTTTGGTTACTGTGTATTTTGTTCTTTAGATTCTATGTATAAATAAAATCACATAGTATTTGTCTTTCTCTGACTTATTTCATTTAGCATAATACCCTATACATTTATCCATGCTGTCACAAAAAGTAAGATCTTATTCTTTATTATGGGTGAATAGTATTATATTACGTATATGTATCTTACTTTTTATTTTATATCCATTAAGTGGTTACTATCCAAATGTGATAACTCAGACAACTCAACACCAGAAAAACAAACAACCCAATTACAAAATGGGCAGATGACCTGAATAGACACATTTCCAAAGAGGACATACAAATGACCAATAGACATGAGAAAAAAGTTGCTCGGTATTACTAATCATCAGAGAAATGCAAATCAAAACCACAATGAAATACCACCTCACAGGTGTCAAAGTGACCATCACAAATAAGTATCAGTGAGGATGTAGAGAAAAGGGAACCCTTGTGTATTGCTGATAGGAATGCAGGTTGATGCGGCCACTGTGATAAACAGTATGGAGGGTCCTCAAATTAAAAATGGAACTGCCTTATGAGCCAGGGTTTCCATATGCGAGGATACACAAAGGACTAATTTAAAATAATATATAGTCTCCCACGTCCATTGCAGCATTATTAAGAATAGCCATGCTATGGAAGCAAACTTAATGCCCATCAGTAGATCAGTGGATAAAAAAGTTGTGTATTTCTGCCTTTCTTAAGTGGCCAGAGCATGCTCTGTACCATTTGTGTTTACTTTTAATGATATGATGCTTAGATTTTCTAAAGTAACTTTCTAAGAGCTAAAGCACATAACACCACAGGATAAAAAGAATTACTACAAAAAAAATCACCTCTTTGGATATCTATTATTATGCCTTAGTTGTGAAATTTCATTGAAGATTTATGATGTGGAATAAAACATTATAGCCATTTTATGCACATTTCCACATATAATGCTTATAACAACCTTGTGAGATAAAAATTATGTTTTCATCCTAGTTTTCTTCAAATGAGAAAACTTACGACACGTAGATATTATGGAAGTTTCCCAAGTTACATAAGTAATATCAGGATTAAACTGCTTCCATGTAGACATGTTTGCCCCAATTTGGGACACCTTTGAAATAAGAGAAAGTTTAAAATGCATCTAGATTAATCTGTGACATTCAAAATAATTGAGAGAAAATAAAAATAGGATTTGTAATTGGAAGAGTTTAATAAATAATCATAAAGCTTGGTTCCATGTAAATTTCACACATGCTCTCTTTTCTACATTGCAGCATTTTAATAGAATGTGCTGCTTAAAAAATGTTGTTTGTTGATTAAAATGATTTAATGAGGGCAATGCATAAACATGAATGTTTCTATTCCAAATCTAATCCTATATAATAGGCTAAAAATAAATTAACTTTTGTTTAAAGCAAAAACTGCACTTGACAGTTTAATGGTATTCTCATTTCTTAGAACTTTATGGAGGTGGAAATTCAATATAAATAACTGGACAAAATTCCACAAAAGCATTCTTTCATATACCAGCAGCATGAAACTCAGAGATAAGTGTTCCAAATTTCAAGCCAATTGCTCTAAAACCTTGCAAAACGTCAATGTGTGAAAGCTGGTCATTTGCACTGAACCACTGCCAACATATCAGGGTGAAACATATTTCTTGTTGAAATGTAAATGATTGGACCCTGAACTCTTTAATAATATGTTTGGCATCATAGGATATTTGAGGTCACTCTCTGACCTATGCTAAAAATATAAATCAGGGGCAAAGGTCAACCTCTTTATTGCCTGGAAAACACTCTTCTGTGGGGCAGAATGGCTTTAGAGGTGGAAATTTTGAATTTTGTTTTTTTTCCTTTTTATTGAATGTATTGGGGTGACACTAGTTAACCAAACTACACAGGTTTCAGGTGCACAGTTCCACAACACATGGTCTGTGCACCGTATTGTGTGTTCACACACCAAGTCAGGTCTCTGTCCACCCCTGTTTATCCCCACAGTGGTCACCACACTGTTGTCCATGTCCACAAATTTTTACTCTTTTCTTTTTTGCTCAATCCCACAACCTCCCACACATAGCACCCCCCTATCCTCTTGACAACTGTCAGCTTGCTCTCTACAAGTCTGTCTCTGTTTTGCTTGTTAGTTTACATCATTCACTAGGTTACACATATGAGTATAATAGTATGGTACCTGTCTTTCTCTGACTTAGCATAAAAAAAATACTGCGGCACATTTACACAATGGAATACTATGTGGCTATAAAAAGGGAGGAAGTCTTACCCTTTGCAACAGTATGGATGGACCTGGAGAGATTTTGCTTTTCTAATTCTACTCTTTATGGAGTAGAACTAGTCTAAATATATACAGAATGCATGTCTCCATGACAAGACCAATATATATATAAATAATTTCATATTGCAAGTGAGGTTTGCATTGTTATCTATTATTGAATTTCAGCAGTTAATTTATGCTAGGTAAAGTATACTTTTTTCCATTCACATCAAGAGATTAAAAGTTTGGCATCCTATTTATGTTTTCAGAAAATAAGTATATATTTTAGACAATTAAAAGGGTTTTGGTTTTTTCTGCTCCTCCTAAATACTTTCATTCTACTTCCACAATTTTCATGGAGAAGAATGTTCTGATTAGTTTGATCCTGCGATGCTGACTTGCCCATATTAACTTCTCACAATAATTGTTACTACACTATACATACATCCTCTCTTTTCTTCCTTTTGTATTGTCGGGCTCAAGCTTTTTATCTGCATAGTAAGACTTAGTCATCTTTGAGTTTATTCTCATTGAGAGGAATAAAAATATGAGTTCTGCACAAATGACAAGTGGACCTGGCCAGTTCTGGCATTCTCTTCCCTTCTCTGTCCATTGGCACAGCAGGTGATTAAATCCCCAAATTTAGGTTTAGCCTTAAGGGATAAAAGGAGGTCTCATGGGCCTATATAACTTCTCTAACCTTGAAAAATAAAGAGGATATAAGCCTAGATAAAATAATGATTTCTCCTCTTTATCACATCTCTTATGCTCTTATTTATTGCACGAATCATAAAGAAAAGGGTAAGATCTGAGTATTTCTGAGCTTGATACCATCTAATCACTCTTCACTCTGGTGATCATTTATATCTCATCTACTAGATGGTCTTTGCTACTGATAACATTCTGCTGAGCACTGTGGGACAGAGACATGTGCTCAATTCAGTCATTTCTAAACTTTTTAGCTCACTCCTGTTTACACGCATAGTAATACTCCCATGGGATAACTGGATTTAGTTATCTGGCTTGGGTTTCTGGAGGGAATATTAGAATTTTGATCATTATTGTAAGTAATCAAAATCTACCAATATGTTGAGACCTTCTGTAGAAAATGGGTGATTGTGACTCTGGCTTGAATAAGAGTGAACTCAATCTGATTCATGCAAAAAAAAAAGTCTCATAAAATAACAGGAACAAATTCTCCAATAGGCAGTCATTTTGATACAGAGAGATCTGACCAGACCACTGGGGAGGAATTAGGAGGAACGGTAGGGGGAGGTTGCCCAAGGCAATGGTAAACAGTCTAGGATGCGATTGGCTGAGAAGTTGAACGCCTCCAAAGTACTTGGAATCTTGGGCCACAGGATTTAAAATAAAAAGAGGGCGGAGACTGGCTCTCAGTCTCTTCTTCCTTGAGGATGCCTGGATGATCACACTGCAGCTGTCTGCGTTTCCCAAAGGATGGTATTTTGGGTGGGAAGGTACTCCCAGCACAGCCTAGGATCAGGCTGACCTGGCATAGGGTGGCAGGGTTATACTTCTTTTTTAAAAAAATTTACTTTACTGTTGTTCAAGTACAGTTGTCTCCATTAGGTGTTCTAGAGGAGATGAATTCTGAGGCAGAAGCCTGCCATTCTTCCAAAATTATATAGCTTTTGTATCTTATGTTAATTTAGTTTGTAAACTAACCCTAAATTGGGGATGTCAAACACATTTTCACCAGGGGCCACATCAGCCTCGAGGTTGCCTTCAAAGGGCCAAAATAATTTTAGGACTGTATAAGTGTAACTGCTCCTTAACTGTTAAGGAGTTGAAATTACATTCAGCCCTTTGAAGGCAACTGTGAGGCTGGTGTGGACCCCTGTGAAAATGAGTTTGACACCCCTGCTCTAAAGAAATAAGATAATTAAAAACTAACAGGGAAATGATAGGAGAACTCAGGTGTTAAAGAGTTTAGCCTAAATTGACAGGATTAAGTGACTAATGCAGGTGGAAAGTGCTGGACTGAGAGGGGTTTATGGGGACTAAATGGTAATGAAAAAATACAATAAAGATTACATTTTTTTGTAAATGTGTAGTTTTTGAATATGCTCCTTAGGAATTTTGCCCAGCAGGTGGCTGCAGGCAGCAGGACACCACTCATTGTTTGGTAACGATTTTAACTTTTGTCAACGACTTCACTTCTTCTGAAGTCAGTTTCTTCATTTGTGTTAACGTCGTTTTAGATTAGCATGTAAGTAAAACAAGTAACAGTCCTTATTGCCCTAATATATCATGAATCTAAATTTAAACTCCTTAAGGGGAATACTTTTTTATTTCTTCTCCCAAACCATGAGTATCCTACAATGATGGGGAAGTTACTTGAACTGTCGAAGAGATAAGAAAAGAATCAAAAAAGGATTAATTCAAAGAATCTTTGGACCAATGGCTGAATTATAGTTCATCAACCTCACGTGCATGCCAAAACCTGGTTTAGGATGGGGTTAGAGAATGCTCAGGGCAAAGGAAGAGTGTTTAGGTAGAACAAAGGAAATATTGTGGAAAAAGATATCTGGAAGCACTAAATTGCTATTGTCCATTTCTGCACTGTTACTTTTAATAGCTAAGGTCAACCTAAGCCCTGGGTACTCTGTTAAAAGGCCTTAGCCTTCAAGAAACTCAAAATGTTAGTCCTATTATTTCTATCTTCACTACTGTCTTCTAAGGAAAGGAAAAGATTTCTTTAACAAAACTCTTTTAAGAGGCTAATTGGTACATTTGACATTCTTGAAATCCTGCCTAGGCTGTTGATTCCTTCAGTGTGAGACTTTGATTTCTGTAAAAATGTAATTCCCTGTGGAGAAGTCTGGCTTTAGGTTGGGTGTTTTTGATAGTAAGTTTTTATATGGAGCCACCATGAAGATTAGGAGCCTGAAAAAAGGAAGCAGGAGAAAAAGAGAACGGAAAGGAGGGCTGTGGGTGAGGGCCATCCTACTTGGATTTCCCTGACAGAAATCCCTTCTTAATTGTCCCCTTAACAATGGACATAACTACCTACACACAGCATCACCTTCACTCATCACACTCCCTAAAAAGACTTAATTTTTTTTCCCCCAAAGAAAAATTACAACCTCAGTGTCAGCTCAGTGAATGGTATGCAAGTCTCTAAAGTCATCTTATATGACAAGAATAAATCTTTCATGTGAAACCTGCTTCCCATTCAAGGTAAGGTTACAGCTGCAATAACATTTATGGGACTTACAAGTTGAACTGTGGAAGAAAAAGGCTTCTCAAGGGGTGAATTCTGGCTCTATATTGGCCCTGCCTAAATATCCTAAAACTCAATAGGGGATTGTGACTCTAACTATTACTTACTGTAAGGATCAAAGAAGGTAAAATGGAACAAGTGATTTAGATTATTAATGTGAAAATGTGTGAAGTTGGTGTAGAGGGGAGGGAGAATTTAGTGAAGTAGAAACTTATTTTTTTCTTTATATTTTAAGCTTAGCAGATAATCAATCAAATGTCTTTACTGGGATCACATAAGGTCTCTAGCACAGTGTTTCCCAACTTTATTTCTGCTATAACATATATAACAGTAATATACATGTCCTTGAGAACCCACGGCAAATTCAGGTTGTATATGTACTGGCTTAAATGATATACTATGTAAACCAGAAGATGAGCTTTCTGTCTTGACCTCATAACTAACTTTCAATACCGTGTGTGGAAGCTCAGTGGTTGCGTATCAGTCGCCTGACGTAGAGCAGAAACTGAAGGGATACATGCTGCATCCATGAGCGTGTGCGTGTCTAGGGTGGCACAGTCTTCATCAGAATGTCAGCAAATACCTCAGAGAACACGGTTTTGTGAGGCAGGCTGAGATAAGAGTAATAATGGAAGTGTATGCAGTGCTGATATGTTTCAAGGGAAGAAACACCCCTATATATTTGGACCTTCTGTGTTGAAGATTATTTTCATTCTTTCTTTCTTTACTTTCTTTCTTTTCTTTCTTAGGTACTTACTGAGTACCTAAAATAAACAATATACGCCAGACATCAGCAGTAAAAAGATGAATGACACAGCTGCAGTTTTAAAAGTTCTCATTCCCTTTGGAGTAAGTGCCACATAAACAAAGAATGTTTAGTACAGCAGCTCTGTTTCTGGAAAGACAAAATACAGTGTGTCATAATTTAAAAGTTAGAAATAACAGTTTGCTGTTATTTAATAATTGCGTAAATGGATGGGAACACTCTTATTTTTGAGTTTCTTTCTAGTTTTTAATCTTATAATCCATGATAAGTATGTACCAGGGACAAAGGGATTTTGATCATTAAACATATTTGCAAATGCAATTGTGTTTATATGTAGAAACTGATGAAAACTATTTTCTTCAGTATTCTTCTGAAACAATAAAATTCAATATAATTTTACCACTAAATATGCCACACTCATTATTCTTTGACCAAAATTAAAAAATACTGCTAAGGACCAGGAAGATTTCATAGCCTCACTCAATAGATGATATGCTTTTTTGAACTCTGAGTGGCATAGCTTTTTTTTTTTTTTCCTTTGTGGGGCCCAAGATGAATTTTTGAATGTCAGTGTGGCATTTAACATTTGAGAACCATATTTGATGAGTCTATTAGACCTTTACAAGTCTACTTCCTGGGGCTTTTCTCAGAGGAGAGTAGGATATTTTGCACTAGGCAAAAAGGAAGCATGAATTCTCATAAAAGAGGGAGTGGTTAAATTAAAAGCATTAAATTAGGTGGGATGAGGAAAGTAATATAGTGAAAATGGCTTATCATGTTAGTAACCTTATACTAAGAGGGCCTAGTTCTGTTAGAGTTCACGGTAGAAACTCCACAGAAATTACCAAAATGGAAGAAATCAGAGCTTCTCCAATGTGAGAGGTTTGATCCGAAAGCTTGTTTTCCTTATTGTTCTTCACACATAATTTCCCAAAGTGAAAAGACTAGAAAGAGTGACATCGTATTCCTTCAGTCTGTCTTTATGTACCTTTATTGTACAGTTGTTTATTTATAGAGAAATCACAAAACCTCCGCAAACTCTATTCTTCCTAAATAACCACATTTCCACAACAATTATTTTGAAAATACTGAATAGATTTTTAAAAATAGATTCGATTTTATTTCTTCCTATGGGAGCCATCACTTACACCTGTCAGAAGTGGAGACTCAGCAGGATTTAAATACAGCAAAAAAGCAAAAACCAGAAAGTGAAAAAAGTACATGCAAGAAGTGGAAAGGGATAGAGCCACAGGTATGGAGAGTGATATTTACTTAGGTTGGCAGGCATTATTGAATTCTGTGGCTATTGTCCAAATAGAGTGCCATCAACTGGCAGTTGAGAATTAAATTCTAATTTATGTACCAACAGTCATTTGGAATCCAGGGTGTGCAGAATGAAATGTTTAGAAGGACTGGGGTGTGGTCTAAGTGATAATAGGGCTTCAGAATGATGATGTTCAGTCACAGACTTCAGCATCTGTGACTAGAATCAGCAAAATCATGGTGAGAGCAGAAATTTAAACTGGTAATCAGAATAAGGATTTAGAATCAGTGACAAAGCCCTTGCTAGAACAAGAAATACACACAAAACATTCTTATAATAATAATAAGCTCCTTGAAAAATTCGAGAGATAGAAGAAATGTGACTAAGTTCTGAAAGAGATACATGGACACTGATTGCATAATGGTCTTCAGTGGGGAGAGGACTGTTTTAGCAACTGCCATTGGTGGTGATATTTCCATGTTACCTCTCCTGTAAACCTCTCATTAGAACATAAAACAACTGCTGTGGAGAAATCTAAAGAGATTCTGCAGCGTGGCAGAGGAAGTACCAACTCTACTTGTAGTTAGGGGGAGGTGTTATTTGTGTCTCTCAAAAAATATGTAAGAGGTTTTTGGAATAAGATGTGCTCAAGACAAGGACACAAGGTGTGAACTGTGTAGTTGTGAATAGAAAGAGGCATTTGGTGGAGCTGGATCTTCAATTGAAAGGGAAGGAAGGAGAAGGAAAGAAAGAGGAAGTGAGTAAAGGCAATTGTGTAAATCCCATGCAAAAGAGCACAGCCAGGTCCTATTAATACTAAAAACCTGGTAACAATCATGAGCAGACTGCATTATGGGAAAATCATTTCAGTCTCAGAGTTAGAGAGCTCTCAAGGAGAAATGCACCCTAGTGGAAAATATTTATTGAATTAAAATATGTAGATGGAGAGACATGAAAAGACTGTTCTGGATAAATTCAATGATACATAAAGCCATAGAAGTGAAGACAATATGAGACAGATAGTGTGGTAAGTACAGGTTATGGTGGGGAAGAATGGACAGCAAAGAAAATGTGATGAGAATGAGTGAAAAGCAAATGTAATAATTACTTCTTGTTAACTTCTGTTTAGTATTTGTTTCACACCAAGTACTATGTTGGGATCTTTTTGTTCATTCATTCTCTCATGTCTTTCAGACAGCTACCTTATGAGGTATGCATTTTTTCCTCCAATTTTAGCATGAGACAATCAATCCAAAGCCAATATAAATATTAGAACTAATATAACATCAAAATGTTTTTGATTTCCTATTCAGTGATAGTGATCACTAAACTATTGTTACTCTCATGGAACTGGAATCTTGTTGCAGAGGTAGTACCATATTTTGCCATGTGTAGTGAACACTTTTTTGCCCCAATTTTTTAGGGAAAAATAAGTTTGTGTGTTGTACATGGGTATAATAATGAGTATAATAGTTTCATGTATATGCGCACAAAAACATGGGTGTGCCTTAAGCATGGCAAAATATGGTATTTATTCTCATAAGTAGGATTAGTAACACAATAAGGCAGCCAGTTTTGCTGAAGGAGACGTGAGCCATGCCATCCTAAGGAGATCTCTGTTTGCTAATAGCATTCGACACTCAGATTATTGTGAGGACGAAGAGTAAGATTGCTTCTCTTTAAAAAGCCTCTTTTACAGATAGAGTTGTAAGATCTAGACCATTTTCTTTTCTGAGAAAGAACAGTCTAAAAGAATGATCAGAAGACTTCAGGTTATTTAGTTTTGTGTCTTTGTTTAGACAGAAGCAATGTCTAACGTTAGGTTTGAGACAGTTAGTTACAAATTTGTGGAGTAGATGGATTAAAGGGAAGGGAAGAAGGTGATAGAATTAGCCCCACTATTAGAATAATATGATTAAACTTATCCTCTTAGTGAGATTAATGGGAATGAGACCCAAGTTTGTGAGGCTAGTAAAAATGGTGAGTAAAAGTAGTTTGATTTTCTGCATAATGTTTCTGAATAGAACTTTGAATGGAGCCTGGGGGTGGGATTAAGGATATGATGGGACTAACTCTTCTACAATTTAGTTTTTTATTTCAGACTCACATCTTTAGAGGATTAGTAGAGTCTCCTGCAACTGGTAGGTGCTTGATAAATATTTGCTCAATATATCTCAAATGTCTATTCAAACATGGTCCCATTGCCTTCTACCAAGAATGACTTCAATTATAATATATACATAACCTCTTTAATTGGCCTACCTCAAGCCAGACATTTGGGATTCAAGTCTATTGTATTTATTCCTGCATTATACCTAATAAACAACTATGTTTTTTTCTTCTATCTTCTTTATTACTGCCCTGTATCATATATAAAAGGTCTGTCCAGAAGGTATCCAGCCATGTAATTTGAAAATTAGAGACATTTATTGAAGAGGATACAAGAAACATTGTACATAGGACAATGATGCCTCAGTCCCCTTCAAAGTAGGCATCTTGGAGCCTCACAGTTTTCCCAATCGCCATGAGCTGCCCTGTCATAATTTTCCTGAATGTCATCAACTATCTGAAATCTGTTCCCTTTCAAAGGTGATTTTAGTTTTGGGAAAAGCCAGAAGTCACAGGGTGCAAAACCTGGGCTGTAGTGGGGCTGAATCACCTGAGTGATTTGATGTTTTACCAAAAAACTGCACAACACGTGATGCATGAGCAGGTGCAGTGTAGTGATGAAATTGCCAATCATCAGTTGTTTATAGCTGCGGCCTTCTGAATTATCCAAACAGATTTTGTGGAGGAATGTTCAAGCTTAACACAAAATTTGATGCAGATTCATTGTTCTACTTGCTCAGTCATTTTGAATGCCATGACCACACAGTACACATACTAACTCAACAACATCTACTGCCCCCACTGACTAGTACAGTGAAGTTATCATTGTTCACACATGTGCATTCCAGTTCACTCTTCTTGGCTGCCAGGTTACATCGATGTCACACAAACCTTTCTCATTATATTAATAATAATCTTTCATATTATATTATTATATGTGGACTTTTTCCAGATGGAAACATATATAACAGATAACAGGTTTAGCAGCCAAAATGCCTAGGTTCACTTCATATACTGACTTCACCATGTTACTTTATCTCAGTTTTCTCATCTGTGAAATGGAGATGATAATTTAGTGACTATCTTTTAGGTTTGTTTTATTGAATAAATGAGTTACTTTCAAACATGCAAAATAGTAAATAGTAAGTTTTAAAATCTATTCATGCTTACAAGCTTGTGTCCGTTTACCTATTCTTTGGGACGTTTTAAAGTAGCCCCCTTTATTTGAGGTTTTGTGGTCTATGGTTTCAGTCACCTATTGTCAACACTGGTCCCAAAATCAGAAGTTCCGGAAATAAGCAATTCATAAGTTTAAATTGTGTGCCATTCTGCGTAGTGTGATGAAATCTGTCACCTTCCTGCTCTGTCCCACACATCAAGGCTGGACATACTCCCTACCTGTTAGTCACCTAGTGGCTGTCCAGATTCTCAGATCTCCCTGGGGTCTCAATTTTGTGTGCCAGGAAACCTTATTTTACTTAATAATGGTCCCAATAGAAAAAAGTAGTGATACTGGCAATTTGGATTTGCCAAACTGTTTTTTTAAGTGAAAATATAAAAGTTATTGACATAATAAGAATATTTTTTAAAATGTATGCTGACATTGCTAAGAGCTGCAGTAAACAAATCTATTTGTGAAATTGTGAAGAAGAAAAAAACCATGCTAGTTTGCAACTGTAACTGCAAAATTTTGGCCATAGTGCACAATCAGTGCTCTAACTAAGTTGGATGGAAAAGGCATTAAATTTGTGTGTGGAAGATATGAACAGAAAAACATATTCTAATTGACAGCAAGCAGAAACCATCAGAAAACACTGAGCCTATAAGTAGATTTCAGGAAGCTGGTGACATCCCTAAAGCTGTGACATCAAGTTACTGCAAGGAAGGCATGGTCACACGGATTCAGGAATAGGTTTGGAGAGAGAGAGAGAGAGACCACATTCACATAACTTATTAGAGTATGTTGTTTTAATTGGTCTACTTTATTAGTAGTTATTGTAAATCTCTTACTGTGTTTAGTTATAAATTAAAACTTATTATAGGTATGTATATATAGAAAAAAACATAGTGTGTACAGGGTTTGGCACTAACTGCTGTTTCAGGCATCTGCTGGGAGGTCTTGGAATGTGTCCCTGTCGACAAAGGCAGTACTGTAATAATCTTCTCTTTATTGTTTTTTTAAGCTTTGAATTTCACTACTGTCTAATATATTTATTTCCCATATCTATTATGGAAATTCTTATAATTTGCAAATCTGATCTTCTTCCTCAAAATTCTTCAAAGACTTTAATTTAAATTAATTGCATCATTAACACTAAATATATGAGAAGATAAGTAAGGAAGTGTGGGAGTGCCTAATTTATGTAACATTACTTTCTGGTACTTCACATAATTCATCCTTTCCCAGTGGAATTTTTCCAGATATAACCAGCCTTTTTGTACTTTCAATGTATTTTATACATTGTTTTCTCTAATAGTTTGAATCTTCTCCATCTGTCCCTCCTTCCCTCCTTTCTCCATTATCCTCTTTTCCTTCTCCCTCCCTTTTTTTTTTTCTGTTTTCTTGGCAAAGCATTCATCCTCAAAGCATATTGAAATACTGTTTTTAACAAGTCCCTACTGCTCCTAAACATTTTCACTTGGCTGACGTATAGTCCTCATCTTGCTGAGTTAAACTATATTTGTGTGCTTGCATTTGCACAGGGTTGTAAACATGAGTATCTTCTATCTTGAGCAGACAGCACAATGTCTAATACAAACAGCTGCTAAGTAAGTATTTGTTGGCTAAATGAGTTACTCTACTCAGTATTTCTCAATTTCTGGATGAGAACACCGTCGTCAAGAGATTGGGCAGCAGTTAAATAACTGTTACGGGAAGATCTGGGACTATTACTGCAGTTTCCAGATGTGGAATCTCATGTGTTACTTGTCAGTTGTCAAGAACTTACACAGCCTATAATGCAGGTTTTGTAATGCTGAAATGTTATTCGTTACAGTTGTACATGTTGTATTGCCTACACTAGTTTGGATTAAAGTCTTCAGGCTTAACCATAAGCACCAAATTTTGTGTTTAGACTATTTATTATTCAAGTTTAAAATAAAGCACTGATAACCAGTTGATTAGTAATTAAGATGCTTCAAATACTGTAGCAATGTTTGCATTAACCAAATTATTGAGAACCACGTGGGTTTTACCAAATCCCCATACTCAACAGTGCCTGAGGCTGGCTTCCCTTCTGTCTTTTTAGTGTCCTAGGGAATCTCAGACCACATAAACTCTGATCATTTGAGCTAAATTTTTATATCATTATCATTTAGGTCATTTTTATAACATTTATTGAGAAAACATTAGAAATTATTTTCCAGTCATACCTAGGTATTTACTGAATGAAATAAAGCACCTTGGCCTCCTTTCTGTATGGCCAGAATGTAGCAATCACTGCGAAGCAGAGCTCACACTAAACCATATTTTCAATCACAAGGCTGTGTGTTAAGTGCATTATATTTGTTTGTTCATTAACATATTCCAAACTTTCTCAGAGCTCAGCCCATCTTTATCTCCAGTTATAATTATTGTAACATATTATTCTGAGCACCATTTGTTTGCTTACCTCTAAATAATAATATTTCCTGCAATAAAAATAGATCCAGGGTAAAAATAAGTGTCTCACATGAAAAGACTTGAATAAATAGCCATATTAATTAAAACCTAAAAATACAATAAATCTTTAAATTGTAAAATTAATGTAGTATAGAGAGGAAGACAATTTAAAGAGTGGTTATTAAATTACCTAAATATTTAATACTTGGCTATAGATTAAATTTGGAACAAAATTTTAAAAAATTATATCCATAGATATTCAGAGACTAAACTTTAGCCCAGGTCAATGTTTCTGTTTTTAGATAAGTTGGAGCTCTGTAGAGAAGAGGTAGAGGTGGTATAGAAAATAAATTAGATTTTTAAATTATGGAAAAATTAAATTTAAGCTGAAGCTTGTATATCTAAGAGTACACATTTCCTAATGTCCCCTGACTCTGAGATTTCCATGATTTAAACTCAAATAATCAGAGAGAAATGTATTTCGACTTTTGAAATCTCTGTAGACTTATAGTTCTGAGGATTTATATACCATCAAAGCCATTCCAAGCATTTTTTCAAAGCAAATAGTCAACCTGTTTTAAGAAAACTGACTCTAAAATTTGACATTGGTAACAGATTTGAATTAAGGTTGTCATTTATTTCCATTTTCAATCTGTGAGAAGGCATGGAGAATCATGAGGGGGAAAGGCTAGGGAAGTGTAAAAGCTACTAAGCAATATATTATATGCTTTGGATTTTTTTTAGTATCCTATTATAACTAAATTCTTTATGTGAAATAGATGTAGTAACTCATATATTCTAGATATACCTTATTTTTCTGATATTTGAAATACTACATGAAATTGTATGGTATGGAACTACCTAGGGTAAAGCAACTGAATTCTTTCCCAAGTAACTCAAACAGAGATCTTTATGGGTTTCAAGTGTTTATAAAGAAAGCCAGGATGAGAATGCATTTTAATATCAAGTGAAATGATGTTTATTTAGCCTTTCTCTAGTTTTTACCTCCCTTATAACCTTATGAGCAAAAACACAAACAACAAAAATGAAATACCTCCATATATAGCTAGTATCACTCTAACTCCTTACCTGAACACCATCCCTTTAATTCATGTTAAAGCTGCATTTCCCCCTGACATGTAAAGGATCCTTTGAACAAACTGCCACATGATGATGTTTTTGCATTTTCTGTAGACTTGCTATTAAAATTGGCAACTTTCTTTTATCAGGTGAAAGTCTAGAGCTGGGACACTGCAGGAAACAGCAAAGAAAACTACCCCTGTCTTCATTAAGCTCACATTCTAATAACAGGAGCTTAGCAATAAATGAGGTAAATAAAATATATCGTAAGTTAGATGATAATAAGTATTATGAAAGTAAGGGTTTTTGGAGGTTTTGTACTTGAAAGTATGCTCAGTAAAGGCTACACTAAAAAAAAAAAGGATTATTGGAGTAAAGACTAGCAAGAGGAGAAAGAACAAGCCATATGGCTATTTGGAAGAACAGGGATCCAGGCAATAGGAACAGTACGGGCAAAGGGCTGAGGACAGAAATGTGACTTCAGGGTGTAACGCAGTGTAGCTGGAATAGAGTAAGAAAGGGATGGAAGGCAGGTGATGAGGTCAAAGAGGCGGCAGGGGCCAGTGTATGTAGGCTCGTAGAGACTATAAGGTGTTTGACTTTTAAGTGGAATGGGATAGCTTGAGGGTTCTGAGCAGAGAGAGTGATACTGCATTAATTTTCTTTTAGCAGGATTACTCTGACCACTCTGAGTACTTCTACTCTGGACGCAGGGCAAATGTGTCCAGGTACGAGGATGCAGAAATTTATCAGATGGGAAATGCCAGAGGCTAGCAGTAGGCTAACATTAGAGGTGATAGAAGTATTGGATTTGGGATGTAATTTGAAAATAAAGACTTGGACTGACAAATTACACGTGAAAGAAAAACTTTTTTTTTCTAGGTAACTAGAAGATTGTAATTAGCTTTCACAGACATGGAAAGATTGAGCAGAAGAGCAGGTTTGAGGCAATTGAGGGAGTAAGTGGAGAGTGAAAATCAAGAGTTTGGTTTGTATTCATATGTTAATTTTGAAACATGCCTGTAAGAAATCTAGGAGAAAGTCTTGAATGAGTAGCTGGATATAAGATACTGGATTTCAGGGGAGTGGTCCAGGCTGGAAATAGACATTTAAGAAGTGGGTGAGCTGGATTCGGAGTAAAGGGGAGAAAACTGTACTTGAACAATGATTAAAATAAAATAAAATAAAAGAATGATCAGTGTTTTATAAGCATTGCCTCGTTTTCTAGATTCTATAACATTTGAAATCTGACCTTTCATCAGATGGTAGAATATTTATAGTGCTTTCTCCTGGAAAATGTTGATTGTCCTCGTAACATTTCTTTTCAAATTCTCTTCATTTTGTCGCTTCTATGAATTTTAATGAAGAACCAGGATCCAGTGTGATTTCAGCAGGTCCAGACAGAATGTGCACAGTGATCTAGGGAAAGCCAGTTAGTATGTCTGTAGGCTACCTCAGGAAATGTATGTGTAGGAAATGGAGAGAGTGATGCCTGACCTGAGTTTTTTCAATAAATGTGAACTTCCCAGAAGTTCATAAATGAAAATAAACAAAAGGAAACAAATTGAGTATTCCCCCACTTGACCTTTATTGTTCAAACAGTAAAGCCAAAAACAAAAATGACAAGGTAAAATTTGCCAGATTCAGTTTTTCTTTTAGTTTCTCTTTTCTGAAAGGAAAGCCACTCAGCAGGTATGTGGCAGCATACACAGTTGCACCAGTTTGTGAATCTCCTGTAGATATGTGTATTGCAAGCTCTGTTTCTGTTTCAACAAACTGCTGTTCCCTTTTCTTAGCTTTTAAGTTAAACCACTGTGTTTCTCTTTAGTTTATTAATACATTACAATTTTTACATACAAACACATATTTATACATTTCATACACTCCCCCCCCCCACACACACACACTACCCAGTTAAATTATTACAAGGACACTGGCTTCTCTGGCTGGGAAATTAACAAGCTCCCAATGGAAACATGAAGAGATCCACTGAATCTATTACATCTTTTGGATAGCATTTAAGAGAAACTTAACTTTGGAGACAGGAGTTACAATATTATAAAAGACGTTTCAGAGGTAAACAGAGAAATAAAGTAACTTTCTAAATCCTAATAGCCCAATCTAAAGACCAGTCAATAAAGAGCAGTGCATGTTTTTGAACAGGCAAGACTCCAACATTCTAGGTGTTGACACGTAAAGGGGGAACAGAGAACTTGAGGTGACAAAGATTTCTTTAAAAAAAATGGTTACTGAAAGCAAATATGTAGGAGTGAAATGAACAAAGTAATCTCAAAATTAGATGTTTTGTGGATATGACAGCACAAATATAAAATATATTTATAGCAATAAAAGCAGCTATTATTTGCATAGTGCTTTACACTTTGCACTAATACCACATAATTTATTTCATTTAATCTTATATACTTCTTTAAGGGGTATACAGAGTTATAATCTTTCCTTGAACATGAAGATACTGAAGTCCAGAATGGACATGTGATAGCCCAAGATGATACAATTGGCAGAAAGCAGCCTGTGTCTTCCTGTGTCTTCACTGGGATCCTAATCATAACCATTTAAGTTTTTTTCAATTTAAATGTTTTCTTACAGACACATTTGAAAGTTCTTTCTAAGGTTGTTTATTATGAACACATAGAGAGGCATTAATTACCCCTGTTCTTTGTACTGAAATGTTCCCTATAAGCACATTCTATGACTGACTATATACAAATTAATTTCTTTATTTTATCTAGTTTCCACTCTACAAAATCTCAAAATCAAAACAAGAAAAGTTTTGTAAAATACTATCACCTAAGTATAAACATTTAGTAAAAGACTAACTTGGTGGCTTATATTATTTAGTGCATTAATCCTTGAAATCATTTCTGGATTATTGGCTTACTTATTGAATAAATGAGAATTTATGCAAGATTAAGAGACTTGTGATTCTAACTTTTGTTAGAACAAGTGCACCAAACAGCCAAATAATCACAGTTTGGAAGATCAGGAACCAGATTCAAAGTCAAATATCTGGTTCTGTAAAGGGGTACAGCCAGGGTCCCTCAAGGTGAGGATTTGTAATGGGATCCAGAACTTGGAGTGTCCAGGAATATAGGATATCCCCGTCCCCACAAGTCTGGCTGGGGGATGGGACACAGGAGCAGGAGGAGAGAGTTATTTCGCACATCAACAGCAGGGTAGCTAGCACGATGGGTGTGACTTTGGCTCCTGATGTGGCTGGGAGGAAGCTTCTGCAGTCGCATGAGAGCTTGGAGATGGTTTGCTCCGCACCACGGGGCCATATCGGCCTGCACTTACTATGGCAGCCCAGAAAGGCTGACGACTGCCAGAGTGCTGGCAGGTGTAGTCAATTGTGGGAGGAGTTGGGAATGGGGTTATGGAGGAGGTTCTAGGCTGGGATTTAAACTGAAGACGGGTGTAAGTGATTTTTCTACCTCGCTTTAATCAACTGGCTGTCTGACTAACCATAGCGATTTTCAAACCTTTCTTTAATCACTTGCTGTTGTGTGCAGAACCTGGGCCTTTCCCGGCTATGAACACGCTTAAACATACTAGAAATAATCACACACAGAAACAGTTTTCTGAGTGGAAGTCAGAGATGGAGTGCTCACTCTCCAATTCTTAGAGCTGCTCCAGGCTACCCTCCTTGGGGGAAGCCTCTGGGCTCCCCTCCTAAGGGGGCAGCCGCTTTCTTTGTCTCCATGGGTTTTTATTGACAAAGCAGTCACAGATTGTGGATTGACAGTCTGGCAGAAGGGATCAAAGGCGACATGTATCTTACAAGGATGTTAACAGTTTCTGTTGTGATTCCGGGCAGAGATTGGAGTTTTATCATGTGAAAAGACTACAGGTTTTAAAGGTTTCCTGACTGTGCCTTCAAATTCCAAGTTAATAACATCCTCCAGCAAACAGATCTCACAGGAACTTGCATATTCTATGCCCCAGGCCTGATTACTCCGGGGGTCTGCCGTCTCTGTTCCCAGCTGGCCCCTTGGCTGGAGACAGAGGAGCAAGGAGACTTGGATTTCTCACATCTGAGTACAAAGACTCAGGCTAAGAGGGGGCAGGGGTAGATGCCGATCACCCCTTCCTTTCCACAGCCCCTTCATTTATTTCCACAGTCTCGTGAGACTTATTTCAGAGAGGCCTTTACGAGATCAGCCCGTCTTAGGTCCATTCTCTATCCTAGAGAATTGTTACCTGATCTAGCATTAACGGCCAGACACAGAACAAACAAATGCCTAGCGTTCATGCCAGGGGAATAAGTTTTGTCTCCTTAGTGGCTCCTGATCTGGAGGTCTCTCACTCAGCCTAAGTAAGTCACAGGGGGTCACAGCTTCCTGACACCGGGCAGGGTGGTCCCCAACAGACGGGCACCATGAGGTACGAGAGACAGTGCAGGACAAGGAGAGGGGCCAAAGTGAGACCATGCAGGAAGAAAACGGTTGAAAGGACTCCTTGCTGGTGGGCCATGAGAAGGTGCCACGTGGTTTTGGATTAAGAACTGGAGATATTGCCTGAGACACAGCTGATGGTGCTGGGGACTGTGGGAGACCTGCCCAGCAGAGCACAGATCACTGGGAGGAACTGGAGAAGTGAGCTGTGGACTTTTATTTCTCTTTCTGCTGGAAGGCAAGTACTTCTGATTGGCATGTTCTGAGACTGGCCTGACTGGGCAAAGGGGAGGAAGGAAGGACTGTGTGTTTGTGGGTATTTTAAGGGACTTTGAGATTTTTAATGGTGATATTCTGCCATATTCTAAACCTTCATAATTTTTGAATAAATAGTTGCTTTCCTTTTTACCAAGCTCTGGCATCAAGAGCCACAGTTCCTAAGAGTGGTGGGCAAAAACCCCCAGTGACAGAAAGATCCGGGGGGAGGGGCTTGTTTTGGTAATGGGATCTGGGCCCCCCACCAGTTCCTTCTGGTAACAGTTCAGAGAATAGGAAATTTCACACTTAAATTATTTCTAAATTATTTCTAAGCTCACCTTTTATTGATATGAGATTAATTTTTAGAAGACAGAAGAAGAGTTTGAATAAACATTTCTCAAGTTATATTTTGACTCTGTGACATGAGTATGCCTTGAGAAACTTGAAACGATAGTCATTCGCCGCAGGAGGACATTTTGGTCAACCACAGACCGCATGTGTGAAGGTGGTCCCACAGCAATACAGTGGAGCTGAAAAGTTTTTGTCTGCTAGTGACACTGCAGCCATCATAACATCGTAATGGAATGCCCTACTCATGTGTTTGTGGTGATGCTGGTGTAAATAAACCAGCACTGCCGGTTTTATAAAAGCGTAGCACATGCAATTATTATTATGTATAATGTACAATACTTGATAATGATAATAAATGGCTATGTTACTGCTACATATTTACTATGCTATGCTTTTTATGGTTATTTATTTTTAATTTTTATGGTGATTTTAGACTGTTCTCTTTCTATTTGTTTAAAAAATTGTTTGCTAGAAAACAATTGTTTGCTGGCAATGTTATGCCAGCAGTGGCCACATCCATTTCATGTTTACTGGGTCTCTTGATTGTATTATCCCTTGTACTGGAGTTAATCTCAGAGGGTGCATGAATGTGGTGCAACCTAAGTATACAGTGCTCTTAAAGTCTACAGTGGTGGATGGTAATGTCCTGGGACTTCAGCGTCACCCAGCAACCCCAGTCACAGACTCACCCAGTGGGATGTCCAGTCCTTCAAGCTCCATTCATGGTAAGTGCCCTGTGAAAATGTATCATTTTTAATGTTTCATACCACATTTCTACTATACCTTTCTATGTTGAGGCATGGTTAGGTAACAGACATCATTGTGTTACAGTTGCCTCCAGTCTTCAGTATAGTAATGTGCTGTTCAGGTTTGCAGCCTAGAAGCAATAAGCTATGCCAGATAGCCTAGGTGTGCAGTAGGTGACACCATGTAGGTGTGTGTAAGTGCATGCTATGATTTTCTCACAATGGTGAAATTGCCTAGCAACACATTTCTCAGAAGGTGTCCCAGTCATTAAGTGGCGTATGACTGTACTCAGAAGACTTCCTCTTCTCTGTTGAAGTACAAGTAATGATCAAGACCCAGTTTCCATACCTATGATGATTGCACAGTTATAGAATGATGTAATTGTAGGGGTGTGATTTTTGCAACAGACTTGGGTGTACTTACAAAGAAAAAACATGTAAGTGGATTAGATGGCATGTAATAAATTAATCAATTGCAAAAAATATTCAGATGTGAGGGAATTGAGTAAACTATTTCATAAACTCCAAGTGTAGAGGTAAAAAGAGAACACAAGTACTGATTTAATGAAATTTGCTACTTAATGCATAACCATGACTAACCACAGCATGGGGGAGCCTTCTGTTAATGAGGGAAACTTCTGTTGATACAAGCGAGCAACTAATAATGTCTACCTTTAGGGCAGATGGAGCTGTTATTTCAGTCCTGGTGAACAACAAAAAGGAGGGATAGAGCAGGAAATGTAATATAATTGCTTTTCTTAAAGGAAAATCTGCTCTCTCTTTGAGATATGGAATTTCTACTCTGGCTTCACAGAAATTCTTTTTTTATGCAGTGGGAAGCCAGGTGTGCCATAAAGTAAAAGCAGCTTGCTCTCTTTTTCTTGGATTATATTAACTGAATTAACAAGCAGAGTGAGTCCTCTAATTACATCTCATTCTTAATACTAATTATTTCAATTTATGAAAAAAACATGCCCATTGCCTGGAGTTCCCTTTTTATATGTGATCTAATCTGAACACAGCAAGGATATAATATTCAATTCTGTTTTCACTGAATCTCAGAAAACCCCAGAAAACTCAAGAGAACTAAAGGATATAACAATGTGATGGTCGAAGACTGGGGTGGGGAGCACTTGGAAGTGATACATACCCTGACACTTGAAGAGCTACGGGGCAGTGGAAATGAGTGGGTTCTGAAGTAGTAAGATCTAGGTTTAAGCTCCACATTCTGCCTTTGGTATAAAAGTGGCATTAGTCCAGTTTCCTGATCTCAGTGAGCCTGATTTCCCTTTTATATAACAGGTATAACAATACATTCAAGTATAGTTTAAGATTAATAGATGTCCACAAGAGCCTCCTTTTCTTGTTTATTTATTTTCACTTAATTACCTGACTTAGTTTGTGCTTTCATTGTGTGTGTTTGGCAGCTCTGTCTTGTGTCCTCGGGAAGACAATGCACACATTTTTAAAGCCGATGTCCTCCCACTAATTTGTCGAGTCCTGTAACAGGCTGTCATTGCCGTGCAGAGCATTTATAAGCACAACTGGAAATTAACCCTATTTTCAAGCTAGTTTGAGTTTCCGCGGACATATTTATATTCATTTGAGCTAAAGTGATGAGGGAAACTGAGATTCATCCACATCTTAGTACCAGAACCCTCTCCCTGTGATTACTATTTAATCTTAAAGAAGTTCTAGCAGTCAGTTTGTGGTGACAGCAAATGGAAATTGGTTAATCATTGACTTCATTCTTGTTTCTACTAAGTAGGACCAGATGATGAGTTCTTGCATAGCAGATCTGACTCCAGTAAGGATAGCACCATGTTGGCTTTATTTGGTTATTTTCTCACACTAAAATTTTAATCAAAAATAAATGAAAACCTAATAGAGACACTAAGGCTCAGCTGCTACAGGTGAAACCCAATGTAATTCAAATTATTGGGTAGGGTAATTTAAAACAATTTCAAAATATCATGAATACTAATGGGACATCAAGTAAGTTAAACAGATAAGACTTAGGGGTTTATGATGACTAACTACTTTTATGTCAAATTTTGGTAATCTCAAACTTAGCTTCCAAACTTGGTAGACAAAATAGGTTGGTGTCTTCACTAAGTCATTACCCTGTAAAAATGATGACTGTGTCAGCCTTGCGACATGAATGACAGGAGCCATTGCATGCCTTAATTCAAGTGTGTGGGGTGAAATTACAGTAGATGGTTCAAATTCCAGCCTAGAGCCACCCTTGTACTTTTTATGTTGCAGGACAAGGAAACTTTAAAAGTGCATTTTGCACTACATGGATGTGTAGGGTCACAAACCTGGATGTAACAATGATCCCCAACTGATGACACTAAAACAAGGCACAATAAATAATTAAGATGCAAGTGTCATGCTTGGCTACAATAAAGTCTCTTCTAATGGTTTCTCCAGGGCTCCATGAAGAATGCTTATATATATTGCAAATGCATTCTGGGTATTACTTGTTACTAATTTAGCTCTAGATCATTGCCCCATTTTCTTGTGGGTCTCTCTTTGCTAATTGTGAACTGCTGCAACTTCTGCTTTGGCTGTGCCACATTGTGCCTTGTAAGGTGTGGGTAGGACCTTCTATATTTTTACCAAAGTAATTACTGACAGCAAGCTTGGCCATTTAAAGAGAATTTACTTGAAGAGTTGGGCAAAACTAAATGGAATTATAACTGCAAACTTTGCCAGTGATAATTATTCCAGTTCAAGGTCCTTCATAGGAATTTTCTCCTGAGTAATCTTTCCCTTTCGATTAGTTTCTGTGTTGTAGGGGCTGGTTTATGATCTTACTGCTTCAAGAGATGGAATCCAAGTCCCAAACTCTGGGGAGTGGTGGCAGTTGGAAGGGAGAAGGGGGATTAGAGGGTTGTTTTTCCAAAAGAAATGGTAATATACAGGAAAGCAGCTGCACCAATAGTGATGGCAAATATGATGCCCAGTTTGACTTCATTTGCTGTAAAACATTTCTTTTGTTTTCATTTGCTTACTATTGTCTAAAAAAAATTTATGCAAATAAGACAGATTGCACTCACAAAGGGATTGAAAAACGTTGGACAGAATTAACTAAGAAGTTTCTCTCCCCTTCTAATCATCAAGATTTTGCAAAAATAATTGTGTCCTAGTATTGCCCACCCTATCACTTATTGGAAAGTAATTTCACATAATTTGTTTCCATAATATCCACTCAGGAATTTAGATGAAGTTGCTTCTCCTTAGCTTCAATAGTCAATGGGGTACCTCATAAATTTTCAATGTTTTGTTATTTTCTGAACAAACTAAATGACTTTGGAAAATATCATATTTAAACAATTTACAGAACGAGTTTCCTGTTTTGTAATGAAGAAATAATACCTGCTCTTTCAGATTTATTGTTTGGCTGGTTAATCCCTGTGCCCTTTAAATCCACGTGTGTGGTAGTGCGGAGTCTTCAGGTTTTATTCAGAGAGCCCTGGGTCTGGTGAGTATTGCAGTGTTCCCCCAAGGAGAATATTAGCCTTTATTACCTCCCTGCATCCCAGCCTTGCACAGACATAACCATCGCCACTATCATCTTGTCTGAAACTGAAGGTTCAGAATATTTGAAATGTCTTACTTCAAATTACAATGTAGTCCATATTTCAATTAAAGGTGTTTTTAGCCACATGAGAGATAACATTCTGATGAAGTTACACCTCCTTAAAAAGAAGAGAAAAGTCATAGAAATGCCATGGAACTTAAAAATAGACCCAAAAGCCATGGCCAGTTATATTTAGTCAACAGGTTTTAGTGTAAAATTAAGGTAGGTTTTGTTGGTATGTATTAGTTACAAATCTATAATGTCCTAATAGCTTTTATTTATAAACCTGAAGAAACAAAAAATCACAAAGGGGAATGTTCACAAACAGCATATTTTCATATACATGTTTAGCATATGTATTACATAAATACACAAAGTACAAATGATAAAGCTCACCAAAAAAGAGTGTATCTGATGGACTGTGCACAGTGTAGTAATATAATTCACATTGATAACGATTCTGTTTACAGTACTTTAATAGCTACATTGATTATATTTGGATAATGAATTGCTTATGTTAATAGTAATTGGAATTTGCTTATTTAAACACCTATCATTGCTAATTTCAGTTAAGATTACACTATTAAATGACTCATATAAAGTTTTCTTTGGGGGGAAAACACATTCATTTTGGTATGAAAACCGTTTTAATGCCAGATTTATTTTAAGCTAACAGGTTTATTTTAAATTAAAAGACAAAGCTGTAATTATGAAAAAATGCCTCTTAAGCAGATGTGCCTGGTTTTAGTAGGGACCCAGCACTATCGTGAATATTTTATGAGTTTTTTTCCTACTACTTTGTTTTTTCATTAAGTGCTTTTTAAATTGTTTTCATAAGCTATTTATCACAATAATCATGTGAGAGAAGTTAAAATGATGTTTTCCATTTCACAGATGAATGTGTAGGGTTATTAATGGTTAAGTCAGTTCCTCAAAGCGATGAAAGTGCGGAGGAAGCTGGCGCTCGCATACGCTGCAGTCACTTCTGCAGACAGGAGTGCTCGGTGCGGCACTTGGTATCCGCAAGGTGACGCAAAACACCTCAATAGTGAATGCGTTTTTGAAACAATGAATTAAACTCCAGTCTTCTACTTAGTTGAAGTTGAGTGCTCTGGATTTTAGTGACTAATATGGGTCCCTGGCCATAACTGATTTGAGGTATGCTTGAAAAACATCTATATTCTGACCTAGGGCAAGGGCCCTCATATGAGTGTGCCAAGGACCGTGTGCAGGTCTATGAAGTTTCTGTGTAGGACTAGAACATTGCTCTAGCCCTCAGCTTCTTCATCTATGGAATATAAATCTAAAAACTGTCTTAGAGACCTGTGAGAATAAAACAAAATAAATAACATGAAGTATATAGACCAAGGTCTGTTGCACCTAGGTTGCACTCAATAAATTATAGGTCCTATTTGTGTCAGGCTAAAATCAATGCTTTGTGAAAATTAGTATATTTACTCAACATTTTGAAATTACTCAGATACCTGTCATGATTCCCTATGGCTGTATAACTTCCTACCCCTTTTGTACAGTGTCACACTCTTTAAAAGCCATGTGTACTTCTCTTCTGCTTCCACTCCCATGTCTACATTGTAAACTTATCTGCTTTTAATTATTCTTAACAACTTTACCACTCTGTTGTTTTCTAACCTAGAAAACCTTATTTAGTTATTTATTTAATTTTGACCTGAATTTACTTTTGTGAACTCTGTGTATAGAAAATACTATGTTTGTTATTTGGGGGGGGAAATGTATTTTACCTGAAAATACAGCCTAATTTCAAGTAATATTAACCTAATATTAGAAGGAAACACTAAATAGGTAACTATGAGAAAAGACAGAATGTGATATATAGAAAACTAGTTATATACAAGGACTATCCAGAAAGTATCCAGCCATGTAAGATGAAAAATAGAAACATTTATTGAAGAAGATACAGGAAACATTGTACACAGGACAGTGGCTCCTCAGTCCCCTTCAAAGTAGGCACCTTGGGACCTCACACAGTTCTCCCAGTCACCATCAGCTGCCCATTGTGTTTTACTGAATCTCATCTATGGTCTGTCTGAAATCTGTTCCCTTTTAAAGGTAATTTTTGTTTTGGGAAAAGCCAGAAGTCTCAGGGTACCAAATCTGGGCTGCAGTGGGGCTAAGTCACCTGGGTGATTTGATGTTTCAACAAAAAACTCTGCAGGAGAAATGATGCATGAGTGGGTGTGTTATTTCCGATGAAGCTGCCAGTCACCAGATGCCCATAATTGCGGCCTTCTGAATCATCCCAATAGTTTCCATGGAGGAACGTTCAAGCTTACTGCAAAATTTGACACAGATTCATTGCTCTACTCGCCCAGTCATTTTGAGTGTAATGGCCACACAGTACACATGCTCACTCAATGGCGTCTACTGCCTCCACTAACCAGTACAGTGAAGTCGTCATTCCAGTCCACGCTCCTTGGATGCCAGATTACATTGATGTCGTGCAAACATTTCTTGTTATATTAACAATGGCTGGATTTTTTTCTGGACAGACCTCATAAATATAGGGTTTCAGAGAGGCTGTACTATATTTCTGTTATATGAAGATACAGTTTAAAAATATGGATAAATTCTCACCACACACACAAAAAATGGTAATTATGTGGCAGGATGGAAGTGTTTGATAGTGTGATTGTAATAATTTGTTATATACATATAAGTGTATCAAATCAATACATTGTGTACCTTAAGCTTATACAATGTTATATGCCAATTATATCTTAATAAATCTGGAAAAATATGAACAGAATTTCAGAAATTGCCCACTGCATCCAGCAAACCTAGGAATTTTTCATCTTTATTTTAAAAAATATTCCTCAGGTGTTTTTGATGATTATCTAAGTTTGAAAATCACTGCTAGCGAAATTCATGATATTCTGTCCTTGGCTGGAATCATTCCAAGGCATTAGAAGATCTAAGAAGAGAAAAAGGGATATAGGTCTTATAAAGGAAAAAAGTGAGTGTACATGTTTCTCAAGTGAGGGTAGTTATTATCGTAGTTATAAATTAAGTTCAACCTATTTTTGTGCATTTACTCCTCAGACTCACATAAAGTGTACATTCTAGACCTGGTATTTGCTACCTATGTGACTTAGGGTGAATTAATCAGAAACTTCAAAACTTTTCTATGTCTTTAAACTGGGACTAATAATGCCTATCCGAAGACGCTTATGTGATTAAGTGAGATAATACTGTGTAGCAAATGAACTAGCATACAGAACATGATAGGTCACCCCTAGACCCATTTGATAGTTTCCCACCACTGATTGTCCAAATGTGGTTCACGTGGCTGTTTTTTCTCCGTTGCTTGGATGAAAGTGAAGCCTCAGAACTCTCTTTGTATCAGTCAGTTTTCTCCAGAGAAGCAGAATCAAAAGGTGTGGCTTAAACAACAGAAATGTCCTGTCTTAGTTTTGGAGGCTACAAGCATCAGATGAAGTGGGTGGCGAGGTCCTTGCTGAAGGCCGTCAGGGAAGACTGCACCACAGGCCTTTGTTGCTGGCTTGTAGATGCCCTTCTTCTCTGTATTCACATTGTCTCCCGTATGTCTCAGTGGTCAAGTTTCTGTTTTTAAAAGGATGCCAGTTGTACTGGATTAGAGCCCACCCTAATGACCCCATTTTAACCTAATTATCTCTGTGAGGACCCTGTCTTCACACAAAGTCATAATCTAGGGTACTGAGGGTAAGAACTTCAACATATGAATTTGGCAGGGACACAATTCACCCATAACACTCAACTCTCCCATCTCTTCCACTTCTTGCTCTAGTCTTGCTTCTCTAAAAGTAGCTATTATCCTGATTTTAGCAATGTCGTTCCTCTCCTTTTTTATTATTTTACCATATATAGAAATATAGCAAAAAATACTGTTTATGCTTGAAAGATTATTTACTTTTTATAAATAGAACCATTATATAATTATATGATCTTTTATGTTAATATTACATTTCCCAGGATTTGACCATATTTATATGGAAGCTAAGATTTGTTCATTTTCTTTGTAAGAAATTATATTAATATGTTACTTATCTATTTTATGTTTGATGAGTACTGGGGGTTAATTTAGCCTTACTATTACAAATATGTTGCAATAAAATTCCAAACAGAAAAGATTCTTTTTGCATTTTCTGGTGTATAGATGTTACTGCAGATAATCAGGGAGCTCAGTGAGTCTCTGCTGTTGACCAAGAAGGCACAGGGGGAGGTTCTTACCCTTAATGCTCCAGAAACTAGAAAGATGGATGGACAGGGCCTGAGTGCACCAAAGGATTTAGGAAGGTAAATAGGACTCCAGCACACCAAAGCTAGAAAGATGAATGGACAAGGTCCCAGTGCACCAAAAGCTAGCAAGATAATTAGATAGAGAAAAAAGCCCTCTGCGGGCTTGAGCAGGAGGGAAAGATGACCTTTGAGACTGGAGGCTACCACTCCTCCAGGTCCTGGGGCACCAAAATAAAACTTTCTTCCTTTTGTACCAGCTCCTGTGTCATGAGACTGGCCTTTGTTGTAGCAGGAAACCAAACCTGTACTGTCTCCTTGTTTGGTTATATAGGGCGAAGAAACACTTCAGAATTGTACTGAGGAATGGATTTGCAGAATCATAAATTATATATGGGTTAGGTGGGTTTTTTTTTTTTTTTTGTTTGTTTGTTTTAGTCTGTTGCTGCAGGACCTTTATGGGTTAGTTTTTGATCAGCATGGTAGAACTGCTAAGAGTATTATGGAACAAGGGATTTATTATAGCAATTAATCTTACACAATTTTGGGAAGTTCTGGCGAAGTAAAGATCTGAAAAGGATCAGGGAAAACTAACTAACTACTTCTGCCTGATGTGGTTGAAAAAGGTTAAACTTGTGGGAAACTAAATATATCTAGCCACCAGAGTGGAACTGCAAAGGAGTTCCATATGGAAGTCTGTAGATGTTTGTTGCATTTTTGCGGATACTGCATCAGGCTTTGCCACAGTGTATCCAGCAGGGCTTACAAAGAAAGCTGAGCTGGATGAGGACTGAAGTAAGAGGGCGAGCTGGAAACCACCGTCACCTTTTAGTCTGCCCCTTGCAGACTAAGCGAACAACATGTACATTTCTTATGTGGCAAACCTTCACAGGAGACCATGCAGGGAAGGGGTTGCTGAGATTCACATTCACAGATTACTTGTTGAAACAGTATAATAACATTACATTATCTTTACCAGATAATTCCAAATAATATTTCAAATTTGTTCCAATTTATATCTCACTGGCAAAATATGTAAGTTTCTCTTCCTTTGCATTCTTATTAGCACTTTACTTGTCAGGCTTTTATTTTATATATCCAGTATACGTATACGTATACATATATGTATATATATACATTACTGTTCAATTACAGTTGTCCCCATTCCCCGCCTCATTACTCTCCCCTGCCCTACCCACCCCCACCTCCCACATTCAGTCCTCCCTGCCACCACCATTGTCTTTGTCCATGGGTCCTTTCTACATGTTCCTTGACTTGACCCTTCCCCTTCTGTCCCCTGTTAACCCCTTCTCCCCTCCCCTCTGGTCACTGTCAGTTTGTTCTTTATTTCTATGTGTCTGGTTCTATTTTGCTTGCTTCTTGTTTTGTTGATTAGGTTCCACTTACAGGTATATTTTATCCAGGGTTTAATTTGGATTTTCCTGCTTTTTAAAGATATTGAACAGCTTCCAAGTATCTGCTGCATTTTTATATTTCCTCTTCTGGGAAATGCCTGTTAATGACATTTGCCCACTTTTTTTTCTATGTAGCTTGTTCTCCTTTTTCTATAATTTTTGAGTTTTTTATATTGAAACAATGAATGGAATGTGTTACAAAGTATCACTTATAATTTCCTTAGTAGTAATATACTCATATTTATCTTACTTTTAGTTATTCTCTCAATGCCTCTATAATAGCTTATTCTGATACTTAAAAGATTTACATACACTCCTTATAGCAAAATAGTCTTATTTTACAGATTAATTCTTTTTTCTCAAGTAACAATAAGAATTTCAAACTCCCTTTCTCATTCTGAACCTGCTTTATGCTTGAAAAGATTGTAGTGAGAAAGGGGGGTGGCTGGATTTTTAACTTTCTCTTCTAACATTTTTTCCTAACGTAAGGTAGCTAGCTGTGGCTTTTGAGGACACACTATTTTAATACTTTGAAGATGGAGGGATTTAGGGATAATTAAGAAAGAATCATGATTTTACTCGTCAGGTCTTATTCTGATTTAACATTGGGCTTCCTGGTGTTTGTGGATATTCAGAGCACTCTCTCTCTCTCTCTCTCTCTCGATAATGCTTTTGTAGCCTTGGACTGTCCTTCCCAGGATTCAGATGATGTTTTTGTTTATTTTGTCTATCTGGCCACTCGGACTTGTTCTCTGAATCCTTGGGCACTGGGAGTCCCTCATCTCTGTGATGTCACATCACTCCTCTATCCCTGCATTGGACAGTCAATTTTACCTACACCTACTCTGACCCATGAATAAAATTCATGCATTTGTTGCCCCACTGATGGTGGAAATAGAGTTCAATTCTATTGCCATTTAATCTATCTCCCTTTCATGATGCAGGCTGATAGAACCATCCCTTCAATTCTATATTCCTCAAAAGCACCTGTCAAATGTTACTCCCATGGGCCCCTGGTGGCTGGCTTTCATTTAAGTTTAAAGCAGTAGTGTGTTGGAGCTGGCTCACACCACCTTTTAAGAGTCCATTGTGTGCAGCTCTTCTCAACTCCAGTGCAGTGGCATCACATTTGTGATGAAATTGGCTGTGGTGGGCGTGATGGGTATTGGCAAATTCTAAAACCGAGTTTGTCTGTTTTTTAAGCCATTTTTAAAATGTTTTGCTTACCAGCCTATCCCTGTTTTGGCCAGTGGAAGGGACTGGCAAAAGATCAGAATGCAGGAAGAAAAGAGATACTTGTCTCCCGCTCCCCCTCGCTTCAGTGCCCTAACTGTGGAAGGCATCCCCTCTGTTCTCCACAGCTCCTGTCAAGAGGGCCTACTTCCACAGAGTCAGCCCTCACCAAGGATATGGTAACATTGTTTCAGCCCCGCCTGTTTAGTCCTGGGGATTTCTCTGCTGCTTGTCTCTGGTTATCTCTGTACCCTTCACAAGTTCTGTTATACTGCCCACAGCTCTTTGACTGGTACCTTCATTAAATCTCACTTGAACCACCTGGTACGCATTCTGTTTCTTTCCAGGACTATGAATAATTCATCAATCATGACAGTTTTTCTGAAACTACCCAAATGCAACCTCAGAATTTTGCTAAATATAGTGCCCCAGGCAACTCCTACCCTTGTATCCGATTTGGCACTCAAGATGAATCTCCTTTAGAATCCACACCCTAGAATGTGGGATGATGGAAGTCAGCCTAATCACGAAGTATAAAGTCCTTTTATAAAGTTATGAATGTTATTATTTTCACATTGACTAATTGCAACATGAAAAACCAAATATTTAGCTTTGGGCACTGGTGCTCTTTCTATCCCATGCACATGTAACATTGTTTTTTCTTTGCTTCAGATCACAGTGGTTTTCATTTTACTTGAGAATCTGAGAAACTTCATAGTCTTTCCTCTTTCATGTGCTGCCTAATAATTCACCTACTGACATTATTTCACTAGGGGCAGAAGAAAGGGCTTATTTTGACTTTAAAAAATCTAGCTCTGATGGTAGACATGTTAGGAATGTTAATGTTTATGTTCTCCTGCAACCAATTAGCCATTAAAAATCACGTTGGACCAAATAAAATTCAAGGTCTCACCTCTCCCCCCACTTTTTCCAATTTTTAATTAGGCAGAATTTTAGATGACTGAATGGCATCTTTCAGCAGTTTCTTTTTTAAATTTTGGTTAACTTGGCAGATGTTAAGCTGTATGTATTTTATTTCTGAAAATTTTAAAAAAGAGTACTCTTCTTTACCCAAAGACCATATGCCAAGGGGAAATATTTTATATATTGATTGTCTCAGAAAACTCATTCTCTTTACATTTTTACTGCCAGATTTATTTGATTGATTCTCAAATCAACACATTTCTATTTGACATGCTATCTTTTGAAATAACTCTGTCCTATTATCTTTGTAACAATTAAATACATCTGAAATCATAGAACTAATTAGTTATTTCTAGAGATGAGGATGGAAATTTTTTCTTATTTCAACCCACAGACTGTGGTCAAATAGAGAACAGTCTCTGTTTCTTCTATAGTATGTCACCTGCATTGAGAGATCAATAGAGAATGGGTCTAGCCCTGGCCAGGTGGCTCTTTTGGTTGGGGTGTCATCCCATACAGCAAAGGTTGTGGGTTTGATTCCAGGTCAGGGCACATACCTGGGTTCAGTTTCGGTCAGGGAGCAACCAATCTCTCTCTCTTTCTCTTCCCCACCCTTTCTCTCTCTCTCTCCCTCCCTACCCCACTCTTTGTCTCTCTTTTCTTTCTAAAAAATCAATAAGTATATCCTCAAGTGTGAATTAAAATATGTGGTCCAGCACATATAATGCTCCTTTTTTATTACAAGATCTTTTATTACAAAATCATAAGCATGTAATTCTGTGACATAGGAATATCACATTCAAGCATACCATATGCCATTTTAAGTGACATGTTCAAATTAAAACTATAAGTTATTACACCCATACTATTACCCTACCAACCACACTTAAGCAGATGTTACTTCTGCTAGGCCCTGTATATGAAAATGGGTCTATGGGATTCAAAGTCAGAGCCACAATAAAAATTGTAGCACTGACTTTAGTATATACTTTGCAAATTCATATCAATGCATGTCAATGATCACTGTTAAAGGTAAATTTTATAAAATGAATTCTCTACATTTTTTATTATCACTTAAAGTCTCCATTTTCAAACTATAAGAACAATAGTTTTTTTATCTTTGCTACACATTCTATCAATTACTCAAGTATAATTTAGTATTATGGACATAAAGGGTATCTACTTTGATAAATAGTATATGGATATAAGACATTAATCCATTTGTTCCTCCTAGAAAATTCAACCTGCCACATTTGTGGATTGTGAAAGTTTTTATCCAATATTTATATAAACACGTAAAGCTATACCAGTTAATAAACATACTACATGTTTATATTGTATCATGTCTTTCTTTATACTAGTCATTAAAATTAATGTTAATTAATGTTTTAAATGTTAACTGAGGTTAGTTAGCTCCATTTTAAAGAATACTTTGACTAGTTAGTTTGTGTGCTAAATCTTAATTAGTATTCAAAACAGGTCTCCTTTTCATGAACTACTGGGCCCACTTAATCCCAAAGAAAGCCATTCAAGAAGTGCCTTATACACTATACCACACCTACTTCTTTTTCTTTTTTCCCTGATCATCCCAAGTGTTCACCCATCCATGAGTTTATAAATGTCATTTTATCATTTGGAAACTTTTTCTCTTGTTACAGCATTTTATTTTTTACTCATCCTAGAAATCTATCTTTAAATTAAAATCTTACTTAGATTCTTTACTCCTTCAGAATGGGTTTATTTCTTTGAGTTCTCATACTGCTCTGCAAACAGTACTATCATAATAGCATATATTAGTGTGAATTTTCTCATATCTTTTCCAGAAAGAAATCTATAGTCTCTAGGATAAGGTATTTTTTTGGCCTTTCTGATAACTAACATAGTAATAGTATATAATAGATACTCAGTAAATGTTAACTTAGCAAAATTATTGAAAACTGCTTTTGTCCAGTTATTGAGATTTATATTAATGACCTCTATTCAACAAAACCACAGTGATTCCTTTTCAAATATTGCTAGGGAAAGGATCCTGGGCATTTCAGAGCATATAGATTAAAAAAGTGTTATGTTGTAACTGATAAATGCAGTACCTCTGCACATTCTAATAAATTATTAATTAGATCCAAACCTCATTATAAAACTCTATACAGGGATTCAGAAAAATTGAGCTTCAGCAAGAATATCCTAATGTGTAGTTCATCCCAAGCGTTTTTATTTGAACAGTAATAGTTTTAACATATCCTAACAGAATATTGGCCTAGAATTGACTGGTTCTGTTATATTACCCCTTTTCTTTTATTTTTTAGAAAGATTTTATTTATTTATTTTTAGAGAGAAGGCAAGAGAAGGAGAAGGGGAGGGAGGGAAACCTCAATTTGGGGTTGCCACTGCCACACCCCCCTACTGGGGACCTGGCCCGCAACCCAGGCACACACTCTGACTGAGAATTGAACCAGCAACCCTTTGGTTCACAGGCCCATGCTCAATTCACTGAGCTATACCAGCCAGGGTATATTATCTCTTTTAGAAAAGGTGGGATTGCACGATTGGTGGGATTTGCAAATTGGTGCAGCCACTGTGGAAAACTGTATGAAGATTCCTCAAAAAAAATTAAAAATAAAACTACCTATGACCCAGCAATTTCTTTCTGGGTATGTGAGGTCTGTCCAGAAGGTATCCAGCCATGTAAAATGAAAAATAGAGACATTTACTGAAGAAGATACAAGATACAAGAAACAATGTACATAGGACAACAACATCTCAGTCCCTTTTAAAGTAGACACCTTGGGATCTCACACAGTTGCCATCAGCTGCCCTGTCATATTTTCCTGAATCTCATCAATGGTCTGAAATCTGTTCTCTTTCAAATGTGATTTTAGTTTTGGGAAAATCCAGAAGTCTGAATCATCCAAATAGTTTCTGTGGAGGAATGTTCAAGCTCAATGAGAAATTTGACATAGATTCATGGCTCTGCTCACTTAATCATTTTGAATGTGATGGCCATACAGTACACATGCTCACTCAATGGTGTCTACTGCCCCCACTGACTAGTACAGTGAAGTTGTCATTGTTCACACATGTGCATTCTAGTCCACTCTCCTTGGATGCCAGGTTACATTGATACCCATGAAATCATTCTCATTATATTAACAATGGCTGGACACACCTCATTTTTCCAGGCACACCTTATTTTACATATTATACAAGAAATTCAAAAAACTATTTGAATATATATATATCCCTATGTTCATTTCAGCATTATTTACAATAGCCAAGACATGGAAGCAACCTAAATGTTCATTGATAGAAGATTGGGTACAGAAGTGGTCCATATATACATTGGAATACTACTTGACCATAAAAAGGATGAAATCTTATCATTTGCTACAACATGGATGGTCCTAGAGGGTATTATGCTAAGTGAAATGTAAAGCAGAGAGAGACAAATGCTATATTATTTCTTTATATATGGAATCTAATAAACTAAATGAAGGAACAAACAAACAAACAAAATCATATATACTGAGAGGAAATTGATTGTTGCCAGATGGGCAGAGGGATTGAGGGTCTGGGAGTAAAATGTGAAGGGATTAAGGGCAAATTGGTAGTTACAAAATAGTCACAGGGATGGAAAGTACAGCATAGAGGATATAGTCAATAGTATTATAATAACTATGTATGGTGCCAGGTGGGAGTAGACTTTGTGGGGGGGATTGCTTTGTTAGTTATATAAATGTCTAACTTCTATGTGTATACCTGAAACAAATATAATATTGAATGTTAACTATAATTGAAAGAAGATTTAAAGTAAAAAGGAAAGAGAAAATAGAAACCATAGCTCCCTTAATATTATCACTCTTACCTAACATAATTTTTATCACATGTTATGGCAATCACAGATATAAGAGTATTAGCTTTGGTGACCTGCACCTGTGAATTCAAGTGATTGGAGATGTTGGAAAGGTGAAAATGACAGGGAAACCTAACATCCCCCGCTGAGTTACTAAAGTAGCAGCTCAGGAAGATTTCAGGTGAAACAAATATAAACTTTGTAAATTAAAATTGTTTTGTAAGAAATATAACCTCCCTAAACCTGAATAAAATTCTTTAATCTTAATAGGAAACTCTATACTTAATTGCACTCAGGTAGGATGAGCAGATTGAGGCAGGCCAATGGTATGGTTAATCCAAACCAAACTAAATCCAGAAAAGCTGAATAAAGACTTTGAAGAAGTAGAAAGCTATAAGGATTAACGGAAAATTCTAGAGAAGAGACAGCTTTCACAGGTAGGCTGAGAATTTGCAGGTATTTCCTCTTGGGGCCATTCTGCCTTTATTAGTGCTAATAAGGGCTGTTGATCAGTGTTTGCAATAGTGTTTGCAATGGGGAAACAGAATCCAGAAGTGCTTTGAACATGTTTTGTGTGCATAGCTGGAGTGACAAAGTAGAAAAGTGAGAGATTTCAGACATGGCCAGTTTCCTGAGACCTTTGCTAAATTTTGAGCTGTAAGTCTGGCTGGAGAAATAGCCAAATGTTTTTAGAATTAGTCTGTCCCATACAGTAGTCACTAGCCACATGTGACTAGCTAACACTTGGAATGTGGTTGAATTAAGATGTGCTGTAAGAAAAATACACACCACTCAGCATAATGCTCTGCAGATCCATCCATGCTGTCACAAAGGGTAGGAGCTCCTTCTTTCTGTTGTGTAGTATTCCACTGTGTAAATGTACCACAGTTTTTTTGATCCGTTCATTTACTGGTTGGCATAAGCCAGGTCATGAAAGACAAATTCCATATGATCTCACCTTTAAGTGGAACCTAATCAACAAAACAAACAAGTAAGCAAAATATAACCAGAGACATGACATTAACAGAACAGATGGTAACCGGAGGGGAGATGGGAGGGGGTAATGGGAGAAGGGTTTTCAGGAGCAACTATAAAGGACACATGGAAAAGACCAAGGAGGGGTGGAGTCAGGGGAGGGAGGTGGGGTGGCTGGGGTAGGGGGAGAGGTGAGAGGGAAAGGCATAAAACTATACTTGAATGACAATAAAATAAAAAAAATGGAAAAAAGAATAATATACATCAAAATTTCAAAGACCAAGTAAAAAGAAAAAAAGAATGTAAGATATCTCAATACTTTTTATTTACTTTTCAAAGATTTTTTGTTGATATTCTATTATATTTGTCCCAATTTTCCCTCCTCCACCCTTTTGCCCTCCTCCACCCATTCTACCCCCACTCCCAAAGTCAATCCCCACATTGTTGTCCATTTTCATGGGTCATTCATACATGTTCTTTAACTAGTGCCTTCGCCTTCTTTCCACCATTTTCTCCCTCTCCCCTCCCCTCTGGTCACTGTCAGTCTGTTCCATGTTTCCATGCTTGTGGTTCTATTTTTTTTTTTTTGTTAGTTTATTTTCACTTGATTCCACTTATAGGTGAGATCATATGGTATTTGTCTTTCACAGACTGGCTTATTTCACTTAGCATAATATTCTCCAGTCCCATCCATGCTGTTGCGAAGATAGGAGTTCTTTCTTTCTGCTGCATAGTATTCCATTGTGTAAATGTACCATAGTTTTTTGAATCACTAATATACCAATGGGCACTTAGGTTGCTTCCAGCACTTGGCTATTGTAAATAGTGTTGCTATGGACATGGATGGCATTTTTGTACACAACAATGAAATATCAGAAAGAGAAACTAGGGAAAAAATTCAATTTGCTATAGCAACAAGAAAAATATAGTACCTAGGAATAAATTTAACCAAGGATGTAAAAGACCTGTACTCAGAAAACTATAGAACACTGAGGAAAGAAATTAAGGAAGATACAAGTAAATAGAAGCATGTACCTTTTTCATGGATTGGAAGAATTAATACTGTTAAAATGTCCATACTACCCAAAGCAATTTATAGATTCAGTGCAATTCCTGTTAAAATACCAACAGTATATTTCATAGATCTAGAACACATACTTCAAAAACTTATATGGAGCCAAAAAAGACTGTGAAGAGCCTCAACAATCCTGAGAAAGAAGAACAAAGTAGGAAGGATCACAATACCTGATATCAAAATATACCATAAGGCAACTGTAATCAAAACGTCTGGTGCTGGTCTAAGAAGAGTCACATAGACCAATGGAACAGAATAGAGAGCCCAGAAATAAACTCATGTTTCTATGGTCAATATTTTTATATTAATATTTTGAAATAGTAGTATCTTCATTTATTGGATTGGATAAAATATATTATTAAAATTAAATTTATATATTTGTTTCTATTTTTATTTTTTAAATATTAAAGTATAGTTGTCATATATTAGTATATTAGTTTCAAGTGTACAACATAGCGATTCCGTATTTGTATATTTTAGAATGTGCTCATCACACTAATCTAGTAACTATCTGTCACTGTGTAAAGTTATCACATTATTATTACTCAGTTATTGTCTACAGTCCCTTCTACATTTTCCACCCACATCTCCACTCTCCCTTACCCTGGCAACCATCAACTTGTCTTTTTACTGCCAAGCATGGTGAAAATAATGTCCCTGTCCTCTGGGGCAAAGGTCAAGCAGGCTTGCTGTCCATGAGGGGACTCAAACTCAGGATTCCTCAGCTCTACCGCAAATCTACTCCATGTGCAGCTTCACCTGGACTTTCTCATTCATTCCTGTGGGGCAGTCACAATAAGTGAAAGCAATGCATACACAATGCTCACGCTCCTTCCTTTGCTATGAGGATTCAAGTCCTTTGACCCAGTTTTCTTGTGTTTTCTGCTGAATCCATGAAAACATGGAACACTAATTTGTTACCTCCTATGTAAGGCAAAATATCAAACCCTTCACAGTTAAAGATAATTTTATATTTTTTAGCATTACTGTGTAATTATAGTTAAATAAAATATAAAATATTTTGAACTGAATGACAATTAAGATATGACAGAAACATACTAGTAGTAAGAAGTGCTTAGAAGGAAATTTATAAATTAAAAAAGAAAAGCATCTGAAAAACAGTAACACACTTTCATGTCAAGAAGCTTGGAAAAGAGCCATAAATCAAATGAATTAAACAGAATCATGGAAATAATAAAGGAAAGAACAAAAACATATGAAATAAAAAGATAACATACTCTGAAGCTGGTTCTTAGGATTAACAAAGGTAAAAACCTGTTGTAAGACTGATAAAAATGAGTAGACTCACAAATTACTAATATGTGAAATGTAAACTGGTATATTGCTACAAATAGTACAGATATCAGAAAGATAAAAGAAGACATTATGAATAATATCTACAAGTAAACTTAATAATTTGGGTTAAATGGATAAATCCTAGAAAAAATAGTATTATTGAGGACATGGAACAAAGGGAATTATCATATATTAGTTTTGGTGTATAAATTGGTTCAACAACTTTAGAAAAATGTCTTTATACTAAAAGAGCCAAACACATGCTCACCATAGAAACATAACTTTGCTCTGGCTAGGACCATTAACCTTATGAGTCTTAATGTTTGTTATCATTTTTTAATGGTCAAAAACTAAAAACTACTCCGTATCCATCAACAATGGAATGGATCAATGAAATACCACACAGCAATATGACGAGTTGAATACAACTGCATGCTATAATATGGTTGCATCTCACAAAATAATAAAGAAGCCAGACAAAAACATGTATATACTGGAATACTCCATTCAGATAAAGTACTATAAAAGCAAAATAGCATGATGATACGAAAGTTATGATAGTGGTTATTCTGGGAATGTTAGAGCTGGAAGATGGCGTTGGGAACAGTGTTAACGGCGGCGCTGAGTTGGAACTTGACTACACAGGTGCGTTCATATGTTCACATTCAGAAAATTCATCAGGCTATTTACTTAAGATCAATATGGTTTTCAGAATGAATATTTTTCTTTAGCATAAAGTTTAAAAATCACCTACATTCAAGTTATGATGTTAGATATTGGTGATTCAGAAAATGTGTAAAATAAGTTGTTTTTTTCATATCAAGGGACATGACATTTAATGCAAATACAAAAATAAACAAGATAATGATACTTTTATGCCTTTTCCAAGAATAATTGTAGAAACACTATTTTTAAAATAAATTTTTTTCTTTTTAGGACGGTTTTTAGAGGAGTTTTCCTCAAAATTGAGCAGGAAGTTCAGAGATATTCTATATACCCCTTACATCCACACCTGTACAGTTCACCTCATATCTCTGTTACAATCTATAAATCTACATGGAAACATCATTATTACTCAAAATCCATAGTTTACATTATTGTCCATTCTTGGTGTTATATAGACTAGGGGTTTTGACAGATGTACAATTACATGTACTCACCATTATGATATCATATGACTAAAATACTCTGTGCTCTGACTGTTCTTCCTCCTTAACCTGTGGCAACCACTAATCTTAATATTTTTTCCTTCTTAGGAGAGACAGAGGAAGAAGAGCTTCCTACCCAGGAGTTCCCACTGCATTACTTCAATCTGATCCCTGTCTTACCACTCATTCTTGGTTTCTTTCACTATCTCCTTACCCACTTCTTGCCTGGGAAGTGTTGGAGTCCTCCATTTTTTAAAGGTAATATTTATTTATTTTTAAAGAGAGGGGAAGGGAAAGAGCAAGAGAGGGAGAGAAACATCAAAGTGTGGTTGCCTCTTGCGTGCACCCTACCAGGGACCTGGCCCGTAACCCAGGCACGTGCCCTGACCGGGAATGGAACCAGTGACCTGTGGTTTGCAGGCCAGCACTCAGTCCACTGAGCCACACCAGCCAGGGCCCCTCTACTATTTTTACTTCTTGGTTTACATCCTCTATGTGAGTGGCTACCATCTGCCACTGGGCTTCAAGTCTACGCAAAAGGTGCTAAGCTGCTCTCTGTACTCACCTGTACACAATTACACTCCTTGTCCTCTTAGACTTTGCCTGCTAAGTTAGCATTTGTTTTTTCCTTTTTGCCTTTGGACTCATTTATCCACTTCTCCCAGGCCCCACCAATCTGTTCTCAGAATCTGAGCTATGAGCTGTGTATCACTGATCTTTTTATAGTGGTTGGAATCATACAGTATGTAGCCTTTTCAGATTGGCTTCTTTTACTTATTAATATGCATTCAAGTTTCCTCTATGTCATTGTATGCCTTTATAGCCCATTTATTTTAACATTCAATTGTTTGGATGTACCTCAGTTTATCATTTTGCCTACTGAAGGATATCTTGGTTGCTTCCAAGTTTTGGCGATTATGAATAAAGTTGTTATAAATATGTCCATGCAGGTTTTGTGTGGGCATGTTGTAGTTCCTTTGGGTAAATATCAAGGAGGGCAATAGCTGGGTCATATGGTAAGTATATATGTTTGTAAAAGAACCTGCCAAACTGTCTTCCAAAGTGGCTGTAAAATTTTATATTCCCACCAACAATGAATCAGACTTCCTATCACTCTACTTCAGCATTTGGTGTTGTCAGTGTTATGGATGTTAGAGATTCTAATATGTACGTAGTGGTATCTTGTTATAATTTGAATTTCCCTTGAGGTATACAATATGGAGCATCTTCTCACATGATGGTTGTCTGTATGTTTTCTTTGGTAAAATGTCTGTTCAGATCTTTGACCTCTTTCTTAATTGGGTTACTTGTTTTCTTATTGCTGAATTTTAAGTTCTCAGTGTATTTTGGGTGAGGGTCCTTTATTTTAGTATATTTTGCAAGTGTCTTTTGCAAATATTTTATCCTCATCTGTGGCTTGTCTTATCTTGGCAGTGTGTCTTGGAAAGAAGCCCTTATTTTTCACGTCATTTGGATGGATTATATTTTTTTCAGCTATTTAACCATTTACTAATCTCTTTGAATGCTATAGATTCCAACAATTCTCTGGAAACCAGTAGATTCTGATACATGCAGTATTGTTACATTGTCTGTATTACTGAGGGAAATTTCAGCAGCTAAGGAGAAACAAAGTTATTTGGAATTAATCATCCTATAGTTTTGCAACATCACTCACTGTATTAATGTTTTTGAAAAAGTATAGAAGGATATTGAGCACTTTCTGTACTGACACTGTGTTGATTACTAGAAATTCATGGCTTACCTAATTCTCTTTAATACTTTCTTATCATAGTCATTTCACAGAAAAGAAAACTGAGGCTCAGATAGGTCAGGTGCTTTGGCCAAGTTCCTAGAACTCTTATGTAGGAGAGGAAGGCTCTGACTGAGGCAGCCTGCTAGCAGAGCTCACTGTATCTGCTGTACTGGCTCATACTTCGCTTGTGCACCAACCAGCCTCAAAATAGAAAACCAGTTATATACTACAATTTTGTACACTCTTTATTTTGCTAGAAATTCTTGCCTTTAAAAATAATTTAATTTTATTATTTTTTGAAATGCACATAAATATTTATTCTTGAAAAAATTAAGAACAGGTAGATCAAAAGGAAAACAAATGCAAAAACATTTCATCCTTAGTTGTACAAACTTTGAACTATTTTTCTAATCATTAGGACTTATTCATTGAAGTCTGAACTGAGGGTGGTAGAAGCATAATTGTTTTTCTCCAACCCCTGCCTTTAATTATGCTATACTGAACATCTCCTCAGTCTTTAGTGATATTTTGGGTAGGTCCCTCTGCTTCGTAGTCACTTAAGTGAAATATAGTTCAGTGTATCCAGTTTGTAGACTGATTCTATTTGAAGAGTTTGCTTTTCCTATCCTTAAAAATTATGTTTGAATTCTGACACACAGAATCAATGTGGGGACTGAGGGTAGATCTAGGTTTCATTCTACCATTCTACTTATACTACCTCACTTTTTTTTTTTGTGCATTTTTTAGATTACTGTTTCATCTCTAGAATGGTATGGGCTGGGAGAAGGCATGGACAAATGTTTGAAAAGTCTTCCATTTACTCTTTCTATAATATGTTGTCTTTACTGTCGATGCCCTCTATGTGTCTAGGCATCTAAATGTTGCCTCTCCTGTGGGACTTTTATGTCAATTCTTGAGGGATCTTCCTACTACCAAGTTTAATGATTTGAGAAGTACAGTTAGAAGTACAGTTAGAAAAAGTACTTCTAACTTCAGGAAATCTTGGTCCTACAATAAACCCTCTCGGGTCAGATATTAGCAAGGTGGATAAAACCAGGATGCCTTCCCATTTGCCTTTGGAAAATAAAGCATCCTTGGCAAATCAAGAAGCAAAATTGACTGATTGCTGCCTCTCTATCTTTTCAAATCATTCTTCTTCTGTCTCCAGAATTTTTTCCCCTTATTGGTTCTAAGACTGGGTGCTTAATAAATCTTACCTAGAATGAGGGAAGACTAGAGTGGGGCTGAAGCTATAATTGGTAAAGATGAAACTGTTCCTCATATTAGCTAAGATAAAGACATGCTCATTCTTTTGGCTTAAACAGTGTCTATGTTATGTCTGTATTCAAACACAGCTATGAAATGGTCTTGTCTTGATCTATTGCCATTACAGGGTATCCTTGTGTGATACTGATGTTCTGTGACATAAGTGCAATAGAGAATACTAAAGCCTAGCTGTGAGTGTCAGGAGAGCTTGTAGCAGCACCAAAACTAACCGAGCCTCCAGGCCAGGTAGCTGCTTGCTAAGTTTCTCTTTTGCAGAGGACAGATCAGTAAGTTCAAAGTCAAAAGCAAACCTCAACCTGTTAATGGTCTACCAGTCACTCTTCTTGGAAGGACCCATTGTTCTCTATGAGTACATCTCTTCCAGCCCTTCTCACTGAAGTTCATGGTGATTCTCAACTATTTAACTTTAGTTTTTATGGGCAAATAGGATTGATAAGGGGATGGTAGAGACCACATTTTTCAGCCTAATAGCAAGTAGTCTAGGCATGTGTCTGATCACTTTGTTCAGCTGCTCTCTGAAATGTCAATGAATAGCATTTATTCTCCAAACCTTGGGATAATTCTTAGAATTGACATACTTCTAAGATAAGAGGAATAAATTCATTCAATTTCTTATTAAGCAAACATATTTAACAAAACATATCGTGCTAAAATAATATTGTATAACGTATTTTAATCAGAAATGTTTTATGCAAATCTTTCCACATACAAAAAACCCTTTATCCTTACAAGCTTAAGGAATAAATTCCTCAACTTAAGTCATTGTAGAAGAATAAAGTCTTTGAATTCACACCATCTTACTAGCTGTGCTATCTTCTGTTTTATCTTACAATAAACTGGTTAGAAACTGTATAAGACCCCTGATATGAATTGAATTGGCCAAAATTGTACTTTTCCTATATTTTCAATTAGTCTTATCATCAATGGTAATATTTTTGAATTGTGATGTTACAGCTTCCAAAAGAAGTGATTTTCAGAATTAAAGCTCAGTATTAAAGAAATGACTTTTATAGATTACCAAAAAGGAAAACTGTTGTTGAATGAAATTGTGAATTCCAGATTCAACTATCCAACTGCCTATGTGACAGTTCTGTTTGGATTTCTAATGTGCACCCCAATATTATTATTAACATGCTTAATAATAATTTTCATGAAAATATTTACATAGTTTTCATTTTATTTTATGTTTAGATAAGGAATTGAATAGAATAATAATTTTCTTGATCATCAGTTCTTAATTTGTTCTTACAATTAATGTTTGTATTTTCTGAATAAGTGTTAAAATCCCAATCCTTCATGAACATTTTTTGTTTCTCTAATTTTTTAAGCCTTGATTATAATATATGCTTCTGCACATGCTTTTAGAGTAGTATTTCCTAGAAACTAAGTAATAAAGATGATTTTACTTGATCATACCAAACATGTTTATGCTTTGAATCTTGTATTTTATTTTTTGATACTAGAGTGAATTTAGCTGAATTTCAAGAATTATGACATATTTTAAAATATGATGACTCTTAAAATATCCTTAAAATATTTATAGATCATATCCTTATTTGCCAATGGATTCTGTGCAGTATTCATTCTTACATTATAATACTCTTCTGCAATACTTGACAATTCAGCACAGAAATGCCAATCAGTGTCTAAATAAAGAAGCAGCAGTCTCTACTGTAACTCTATTAAATGAATTTTTCATGTTTAAAAACATATGAAATATTCAAGCAGTTAAGGTTCCTCCCAGATCCCTTTACTGCTGGTCCGCCCATCTTCAAGTGTGGATGTTGGCTGCTAACATCAGACCTCCACCACCTCATGGAGTAGGGTGGGTCTGCTCGCTGCCTTGCCTCTGAGGGAGACAACACTTGTGGGACAATACACACTCTTAAAGTCAACCTGACATCTGACTGCCACTAGATTTCTCCTAAAGCCACATCTTTACTTGGCTTTTACCATGTTTCAACGTCCTTTCTATACTCCATCAGGAAACAACTGGCAAAAACTATTCGATTTCAGACTCTGCTTCTAGGGGACTCAATCTTGTATGTTTAAATGCCTTTTAAAAAAAATTATTGTTAACTACATCTTTCAACCATACTGACATTTCTTTATTTTTGGTTTACTATTTTTTCCTATGTCTGATAATTTGAACATATTTATGACATAACAGCATATTATTTGCACCAGAGGACAGTACTTAAAATTAAGTTTATGATCATTCTCTGAAGTCCTATTTGATGCTACTAGGTGTAGTTGCAGCATTCTTAATCTAAACAGGACATATATTTTATAGAGCCAGAAGAAGTTTTCTATCTAGATTCTTTTTCATCCCCAAGTATTCTGGTTACCTGTAAAATGCTACATGTCCTCATTAGACTTCTGTTTCTTGAAGCACAAAGTAAGGCTATTAATTCCAGTACTACCTAAATTTTCATATTTCTTAAGAGGGTTATGTGAAATAAAAACTGTGAAAACACTTTTAAATATAGAAATAATTAAATTGTGTAGAGTACATGCTTCTTGTCAGTGCAGAGAATAGTGTATTTCTCTATGAATATTTTGTTGATTTAAACTGTAATATAAAATATTACACTGTCAAGTAACATCACCTCTACCAATTTTAAACCTTAAGGTAAAGGCAAGTTCACTGTTTTAGAAGGTCACTTTCATTTAATTAGCTGCTATTTTGTGCCAAGGTATTATGCTTTATGTAGTTGTAACTCAAATGATGGTGACAATGAATTCTATTGGCTTATTACTGGAGAGGATTCCCCTCAAACGGACCTTTAGCTACTTCTGAGAGTATTCCATCTGATTACCTTGATGGTTTTTAGGACCTACCCATAGATTTGTAGTTTTAGAATTTTTCTCCAACTGCTTTGCCATGGCCACTTGCCTAGATGCAAGTGTCCTCCTCAGCAACCATCTCAGTTCAGGAAAGGGTCCTGAGATCCCTTGGAGGTCCCCTTATTGTTCCACACAATTGCCTTCTTTGTGGTGTGCAAAGCTGGTAGGAGATCTCACTGAAGGAGAGTTCAGGAGTAACAAAAGCGCAACCTTTGCACAGTCCTAGTTCCCTGCTAAAATCCCGAGTGGTTTCTTGATTGTTTCTGGACTTTATTGCACCTGACCTCTAGCCACAGTGCTTTAAAAAATTACAGAATGGGGGCTCCTGTGTTGCATAGCTTTCTTTTTCAGCAAACTACTGAGACTAGTCTTATGTGCCTGGCATTCTTTTCCCTTTTGAATGAGAAATTACTTTTCTTGTAGCATTCATTTCATAGCATTAGCTGACTTTGCTACTATTATTTTTCTTTTGGCAAAGAGGTAACACGCTCTTTCTCTGGGGACCTGACTTTCATCCCCAATTTAAGTCTTTCTTACCCTGAGCTCCCAAGATAGGTCCTGATTGCTCCAGGAGATGAAGTTTTCATAACTCAGGGCTTGCCCCTGGTGAAGGGTAGAATCTTACAGGACGACTACCTCAGAAGTCACCCAAAGGGCCTTGTGCTAGAACTACCTGGTGATGCTTCAGTAGTAGGGCATCCCTGAAGGAGCTGGAGACAAGGAGAGTTTTTGTAAGAATTAGAACCACAGGGGATATGCAACCAGTTCCTGAGAAATTACCTGAATAGAAACAGCTAAAAAATTTGTGTCCCAGTATGAAATGAAAATGCAGGCCCTTTGTTCAAAAAGCAGGAAAAGAACTGCAATTACAGATATAAATTAAAAACCTTTTTTTTTTTCTGTGATCTCTCTCAGCTGGTCATGCCTTTTTCTTTTTTCATTTAACATTCTAAGTAAAGAAAAATCAAAATATTCAGTTATTAGTATAAGTTTCACCATCAGAAGTTTATTAGACCAAGGGGATTGCTTGATTCTACTTTACTCATGGACAACCAGTGATAAAATCCCAGCTTCCTGGGCTGAAACTACTAGACCCTTCAGGCAGCCCTCTTGATGACGTTGCCTCTCATGTGTTCTATGGTTCATTCTTTAGAAAGACTGAGGCATCCCTTACCCCAGCAAACATCGGGAGAGTAGGCTCTGATATTGCTGAAACCTCCTGCCTTTACCTTTCTGCTGCACTCCAGTTTTTCTAGGAGAGCGTCATAATTAGTTTAAGTATTGGTGCCACAGCTTCTTCAGGTGTGAGACAGGCAACAGTTCTCTGTGTATCCCAACTGCAGGATACATAATTCAACATTCAAAGGTACCACCTTGAGGTCCAATAATAACAGGGGTAAAAGATAGAATCGTACATCCTTTTTTTCAAAGTTGCGATTGGATTGAGTGAGGGAAAATGTGGTTCACCAACTACAACAACTGCTTTCTTCAAAGAAATCTCTTTATCATTCATCCCTTGCTCTATTCTTTGAAACCTTTTGCAGTCTTAGAATTAAAGAGGAGATTCAAGATTTTCAGAACAAGTTCTTTTCATTTTAAACCCACTGAAAGTTTTCCATATGTTGGGGTTTCTGTTTTATACTCACATAGGTATGCTGATACTATTTATTTATTTATTTATTGGTTCCTCACTAGAAATGCAGGTTTATAAAATCCCCTTCTAAGATTGTATTCACAAGCAATCAAGGATGTTACTTTTCCTACTAAATATTAAGTAGAAACCTAATTCTGTCATGTCTTTCTTTGGCCTTAGTTCTATTATTTAGTACTTTGTTGGTGATGTTGAAAATAAAAAATTATGATAAGATTTTATTTTCTCACAGAACTGGGCCATGGAATTCAGAAATACCTGCAACTTAATTTGACTCCAATAACTCCTTTTCTGGCAAGGTTACTGAAGAGAAAGTCACATAAGATCAGCAAGCAAACAAACAAATGAAAAATCAGTTTTTATCATTTTTGGAGGTTGTGGTCACAAGACAAAGTAAAGAACTCTACTAGCAGAACAATAAGAAAAACTAGCCCAATATTTAAGCAATGAGTGCCTGATTTTACAGTACCTATTGGGTTAAAAGTCAAACTTTTAGGGCCAACAGAAAAGGAGTAAGAGGAGAGAGTCACAATGTAGGCCAAGTTATTTCTATGAGGTTTTGTACCTGAAAAAAATTTGTCCAAAGGGTAGTTTAGAATTCAATCAGTAATATTAGCAGAACTCTTCTTTGGACTAGAATAAAAGGATGAAGAAAGAGTAAAGGATTTTTTTTTCCCTCAGAGGTCAAGCAAGTCCTATTATATTTTCTGTAGCAATAAAGATATCATGAAATCTGAGATATCTTTTTATATGAGTAATAGTATGTTTGTCAAACATATGTAATTAAAAGGCAAAAGAGGTAAATCCCCCTATACACTAAGTGAATCATTTTTGAGGAGAGTAAAAAGTCAATTAATTATGTTGGGGTTGTCTAAGAAAAATATAAGAAATTGCTAATTGTGATTGGACAAACGAAGTGTGTCATGTACAGAAATACACTGCTTTGGTCCATTCGGACCGCTATAACAAAATTATACAGACTGGGTGGTTTATAAACAATAGAAATTTATTTCTTGCAGTTCCAGAGGCTGTGAAGCCCAAGGTCAAGATGCTGGTACATTCAGTGCCTGGTGAGGACCCGCTTCCTGATTCTTGGCCCTCTTTTCGCTGTAACGTCACATGGCAGGAGGGACGAGGGAGCCTCTGGAGCCTCTCTTATAAGCACACTAATTCCATTCATGAGGGCTTCACCCTCACAATTTGATCACCTCCCAAAGGCCTGACCTTCAAATGCCATTACACTGGGGATTTGGTTTCAATATATGAATTTGTGGGGACAGAAACATTCAGACCACAACATATATGGGGAAATTAAATGTAAGTTCAGTGTCATCTCAATGTAAATGTAAATATTTATATAAGCTTGAAATCCCAAAAGAGGGGACTCACACTTATAATTAGTAATAGAGTCTTAGCCCTTTAATGGTGTGATAACTGAAAAATAAATCAGTGCAGGGAAGAGCAAACAAATGTTAACACCTGTACTTGCTAAAGCTATTTGTACTGATACAGATTTTTTTTTTCCTTTTTGGTTTTGTTTCATTTTATATGTGAGCTATAATACTTATAGTGTTACTTAGTTGCTTCTTCACTGGAACTAAGAACAAATACATACACATTATCCTAGTTTATATAAATCACTTGATTCCTATTTACTTTGAAATCTGTTTTTAAATTACTTTCTCTATTTTTTTAAAAAAAATCTAGGTATATTGATCTGTATTTTCCTCTCACTATCATTTATCTTTTGGATGCTTGCCTTCTTGACGCCTGTATATAAAGACAACCATTCCTAACCTTCTCAGGAGCATTTTAACATACAATTGTCTTTCTGAATCAATGGCTTTAACTATCTCTGAATCTCCTCTGAAAATCCATTTTATTTCTATTAACTTTGTAATTCTCTTTAGTGCATTAAGGGATCCTGGAAATAGCTGATGAAACATAATTTCAGATGAGCTATATTATGAATTTATTAATGAACAACTCAGAAGGAGAGTAGAGTTTCATCAATTCATGGTAGAGTATTATTTTTATTGTCATGTAAAGGGTCACTTAAATTTCAAACCTGAGCAGCAAAATAATTATAAACATTTTAGGATATTATCAGATTTTATTTTATTTTATTTTTGAATTATTCTTAAGTCAGTATGTAAATTAATGATGGGAAAGATTTTCTGGCTTTATTGTACACTATCAAAATATGAGATAATAGAGCACAATGGAAGAGCTTAGAGTTTGTCATCTCACAGACCTGCCGCTGCCCCACCGGGGCTGTGCCATAATAAGTGAGATGACTAATAGTGCTGAGTCTCTGTGCTTAATTTCTGGAATAAGAAAAATATGTACTTTAAAAATAGTTTTTTAAGTGCTGCCATATGGGAACGAGTGGCTCCTCTTGCATATTTATGGAATTGAATTTTTATAGTTAGTTGATAGAGAAAAAGAAGGGCTGTTTCTAATATAAGATTATTCAAGTAGTGACTTATTTTTAAAATATACTTTACAGATATATAATTTACATAATATGTAAAGCCATTAAATAAATGCAAACCAAAGTATACACTAAAATATAACCATTTTCATAGTACAGCTGAATAAATTTACCAAACGTATACACCCTTATAATTACTGCCTCGGTTGTGATAGTGAACATTCATCACCACTGAAAGTTTTCTTGTGACTCTTTGTAATCAATTGCCCTAAAATCCCTGCCCCAGATCACCACTGATCAAATATATATCACTGCACATGAGCTTTGTTTGTTCTAGAACTTCATGTAGATAGGATTACATAGCACAGCACCTCCTCTCTGGCTTCATTCACTCAGCACAAAACTTTAGAGATTCATCTGTGTTGCTGCACATAAGTGGTTTGTCTCATTTTATTCCTGAGCAACATTTTATTGTAAGGATATGTCATGTTTGTTTAACCATTTGCCTATTGATGGACATTTGGATTGTTTTGCTGCTTTGGGCTATTATGAATAAAAGCATCTATGAACATTTGTGTGGAGTCTCTGTGTAGTCATATGTTATTTTTATGGACATATAATTGTGCTGCTCAGACATCCTGTCAAGATAGCTTGCTCCAGGAAGCACAGTTGCCAGAAAATCTCCAGCTGTCATACGTTTGATCTGCTTCGATCCGCAGTGGCCGTTGTGCCATCATGCTCCCTAAGGCTACTTCCAGTCAATGACTGAGACCCCGGCTAAGCCGTTTTTGCCTGATGCAGGTCGTCCCTGGCAGCTGGTATTTTCCTGGGGTATCCCATCCATCAGGCAGAGACTTTCTCAAAACTGCAGTGTGAGAGGATTCCTGCTGAATTCATCCTTGGTTCTCTTTTATTCGCCTGTGTCACACCTGTGTTATGCTCTGAAGGCTCTCACCACATAAATTCCCCATTACCTATTTACATGAGTTTCTTCCAATAAATCTCTTGACCTTGGCCATCTTGATATCTGCTTCTCAGAGAACTAAGTTATTAATCTTTGTTGGTAAGCATCTGGGGAGGGAATTACTAGATCACATGATATCACAGGTTGGATTTGCTGAGAAAGACAGCATCTTTGGCATGAAGCCCCCTTTCTTCTTTATCAGGCGTAGTTTGCCCCTGAAGGTTATACTGTGATTGACCGTGGTCATAGGTTTTGTAGGAATTGTGGCCTGGGGAGGAGGTGCGGGCAGCTTTTGAAATAGTAACTTTTGTCTTTTGGGTGAACTACTTACGTATTATTTTTCTGCATAGACATGATGCTAGCTTAATTGGAAAGATGAGTCACTTCTAGGGGCCCAGAATGTTTAGAGAAATCTGTAAAGTAAACATCTGGGGTCATCCATCCAAATATCCCCATCCTATGTGTCAGGATCCTTGGTATTCCAAACTAGAGTCATGATTTTGAAACAATACACATTTGCCTTGACTTTATCTTCAGTTGTTTCATGCTTATTCACTGCATGAAATGAAGGCTTCTTTATAAGCTATCAGAAGAACTTTGTGACTCTTATATTCAATTATCAGTTTGTTAATTGTCATCAACTTTTAATTATCTGCCTGGAAGGCATCAAGGCAACTTGGTAATAACCATCCAATTCCATCATCCCTCATTTATCATCACATGCACTGTTGCGTTCTCCTCTACCACGTTACCTGGCTCACAGCAGATGAAATTTTAACAATGGAGTTGCCATCTTGTGCCAGGAGCAGCCTTCATACCAACTACCACCAGGGTGGAGACCTCACTCTCAGCTAGTAGGTAGATAATCCAGTCCTCAACCCCATTTTTTAGCTCTTTCTCACACCACTCTTAGTGCCAACTCTCATAGGTTGGATTTTCTGGGAAGCACACACAGAAAAAGAGGAGTGCAAAGGTTTCATTGGGGAGTAACACCTGCGAGAAGGAAAGGATTGAAACAGGATTGGTAGGGAAAGGTATCAGATAGCAATATAGACCTGAAAAGGTCCATGATCATCCAACAGGGTATTCCAGATCAGGAATCCCCAATTAAAGGAGTCTTATGTAGTGCAGAAAGGGGTAGTAGGCTCTTGTATTACCTCCTTCCTTAGTCATTGTTTGGGCACTACAACGAGAACAGGAGAATCTCAGATTGAAAGCTAAGGCAGTCCATCGCAGTGCTCAGAGCTGGAAACTGTCAGCTAAAGACACTCCTCACAATTGAGCCATGTGTGCTTTCTTGGAGGAAAATCTGAGCAACATATCGGTGTCTGCTACATGAGTATATGATTAATTCTGTAAGAAATTACCAAACTGTTTTTCCAAAGTGGTTGTACTATTTTCCCTGTCAAAAACAGTGCATGAGCACTCTACTCAGTGCACATACTTGCCAAGACTTGGTATGATCGGCCTTTTAATATTGGCTATTAAAATGAGAATGTCATAGACTCTCATTGTAGTTTAAATTTTCATAAGGAGCATCTTTTCATGTGTTTATTGGCATTTGTGTATCTTCTTGTGTGATATATCAGTTCAAATCTTTTGTCCAATGTAAACTGAGTCAATGATTTTCTTGTTATTCTATCTTAAGAGTTCTTTATATATTCTAGATACAAGTTCTCAGATTGTGATTATTTGTACCCAGTTTGAGGCTTGTCTTTTTCTTTGCTTACTGGTGACTTTTGAAAAGCAGGTGAAATTTAAATTTGATTAATATATATTATCAGTTTTTCCTTTTATGGCTAGTGCTTTTTGTGTCTTGTTCAAGAAATCCTTTTTATACTTCAAGTTTATAATTTTTACTATGTACTCTCCTGAGTTTTATATGTTTAGTTTTTATATACTCAAGTTTTACTACTTCAAAACTAAAGTTTTATAATTTTAGCTTTTATACTAAGCATTAAGAGTCATTTTATTCTAATTACATGTCCAAATTTGTTGTTTATAAAGGAAATCTGGCATTGTTTGTCCAATAATGAATATCTAACACTGTTTATTTCCAAGAAATTACTTTCACACCTTGTTGAAAATTCAGTTGATTATATACATGTGGGCCTCCTGTATTCTCTGTTCTTTCTCAACAATCTCTGTTTCTATTTTTACACCAGTACCACACTTTCTTGACTATTATAGCTCTGTTTTTTGCATGTTCACATACATTTTAGTAACAGGTTGTCAATGTTTACAATTGGCTTTGAGTGGAATTTGTATAAATCTATCACCTAATTTAGAGAGAATTGTCTTTTTAACAATAGCAAGTGTTACTATCCTGAAACACATTACACTTTTCCATTTATTTTGACCTTCTTTAATTTCCCTCAGGAATATTTTGTAATTTTTAGTGTAAAGATATTATATACATGAAATATATGGTTAAGTTGTGATTTTAATGCTGTTCTAAATTGCATTTTAACTTGAAAGTCCAATTATTTGTTGATGGTATGCTCAAACACAATTCTCTATATTAGTCCTGTATCCTGTGATCATGTTAAATTTACTTATAATTTTAGCAGGATTTTTTTGTAGTTTCTTTAGTGTTTTCTACATAAATTATATTACTAGAAAATACAGTTTTTCTTTTGCCTTTCTAGTTGTGCGCATAATTGAACTGGCTAGGAACCCCAACACAGTATTGAAAGGGCATCAAAATAGTGAGGATCCATGCTTAAATCCAGAGTTTAGGAGACAATGTTCAGTCTTTTTACAATATATATGATATTATAAATATGAAGTCAGATCCTGAGGCTACTGTACTGTGCTTCTTGTATCCCCTCTCCTTAAACCTGGACTGGGATGTACCTCTAGGCATAATACCTACTTGATGGTCAAAGAGCTTACTTTGCTATTTTTTCTTCTCTCATAGCTCACTGTCCAGCACTACCTGTTCAGTGTCTGCAAGCTGTTGTTTCCTATGTCATGTTCTATTTGTTTTCAGTGGGAGGGCTGGTCTAGTACCACTGACACAGTTATGGCCAGAGATAGAAAGCCCCATTTGCTTTTTTTCCTTCACATTTTTTCATTGTTGTTCAAGTATAGTTGTCTCCATTTGCCCTCACCACTCCTTCTCACCCCAGCCATCCCCACTTTCCACCCTTGATCCTACCTGCCCTTGGTTTTGTCTATGTGTCCTTTATACATGTTCCTGAAAACCCTTCCTCCTTTTCCCCCAATTATCCCCTCCCATCTCCCCTCTGGTTACTGTCCATTTGTTCTTAATTTCAATGTCTTTGCTTATATTTTGCTTGCTCATTTGTTTTGTTGATTAGGTTCTACTTATATGTGAGATCATGTGGTATTTTTCTTTCACAGACTTGTTTATTTCACTTAGCATAATGCTCTCCAGATCCATCCATGCGGAGCTCCTTCTTTCTTTCTGTCGGGTAGTTTTCCATCATGTAAATGTACCATAGTTTTTTGATCCATTCATTTACTAATGGGCATTTAGGGTGCTTCCAACACTTGGCTGTTGTAAATTGTGCTGCTATGAAACATAGCTTATAGAGGGACATCTGCACAGGAGATAGCCTGGGGGGAAATCCCCCAGGAGATAGTCTAGGGGTACTACAGCAAATTGTTTTGTGGAATTCCTGGCACCTGAGAAGTCATTTTACCTGGAGCTAGTCAGATTTTACTTCCTGAAACCAAGTGCAGGATTAAGTGATTGGTAATAATTTTTTTCACTTGTCCCACACCATCATCCTAATCTTTGATATTTTTTCATTTCTTGTTAAGAGGAGGCAGGCAAAGATAGACATAATAGAATGGAGAGGAAAGTGTTCTAATAATTAGAGCAGAGTTGCTGTAATCCATTAAGCTTCTCTGTGGTAGAGGGCTAAATTCTAAAGGATGGGCAGCTTCACACATATTTTATTCTTCTAATTACATGAAAGTGAATAGTTTCAAAGAGACTAAACTGATCAGAGACAAAACAAAAAGGATGAAAGTTCATCTAATAACAAGTTTTCTCATCAAAACAAAGGACTATGGCCTCAAATTACTCTCTAGAGAAGATAAATAATAAAGTATATATACGTGTATACACACACACACATATATATATATATATATATATATATATATATATATACATATAATTTAGTATGTCTGGAAAAAGTCGAACTATTGTTAATATAATGAGAATGGTTTGAATGACATCAGTGTAATCTGGCAGCCAAGGAGAGTGGACTGGAATGCGCATGAGTAAACAATGACAACTTCACTCTACTAGTCAGTGGAAGCTGTAGACACCATTGAGTGAGCATGTGTACTGTGTGGCCAACACATTCAATGACTGAGAGAACTGAACAACAAATATACATCAAATTTTATATCAACTTTGAGCATTCCTCCGCAGAAACTATTCAGATGACTCAGAAGGCCACAGCTATGGGCAACTGGTGATTGGCAGCTTCATCACATCAACACAGGCCCGCTCATGTATCATGTCTCGTACAGATTTTTTTTGCAAAACATCAGATTACCCAGGTGACTCAGCCCCCCTATAGCCCAGACTAGATGCCCTGGGACTTCTGTCTTTTCCCAAAACTAAAATCACCTTTGAAAGGGAAGAGATTTTAGACTGTCAATGAGATTCAGGAAAATACAACAGGGCAGCTGATGAGGATTGGGAGGTCCCAAGGTGCCTTCTTTGAAGAGGACTTAGGTGTCATTTTCCTATGTACAATATTTTTTGTATCTTGTATCTTCTTCAATAAATGTCACTATTTTTCATATTGCATGGATGGATACCGTCTGGAAAGATATAAATATGTTAAGTATAATTCCTTTCAATACTTCCTATTACTACCCTAGATCTGACCACAATCATTCTTTACCTGGATTACTCTTGTGGCTTTCATCATCTGCTTTCTGAGGTTGTATATCAGAACTCAGCACAGTTGAACCTTGAACAACACATGTTTGAATAGCTTAGGGACATTTATGCACAGATTTTTTTCAATAAACAGTTTGAAAACACCTTGCAGACAAACTTTGTAGAATAAATCAGATGATGTAAATTTATGACATTGATAAACACAATACAGTGCTGTGTGTTTTCTTTGCCTTATAACTTTATTAATAGTTTCTTTTCTCTACATTACATTGTTTTAAGAATATAATATAGAATACATATAATATAGAAAATGCGTGCAAATCAACAATTTTGTTATTGGCAAGTTTTCTACTCAACAGTAGGCAGACTATTAGAAGTTAAATTTTGGGCAAGGCAGTAGGTATACACAAAGTTTGACTGTGGTAGGTGTTATTTTGGTTCCCCAAACCCCTACATTGTTCAAGGGTCGACTATACATAGCAGTGGTTTTTCAAACTCGAAAGTGCTTCTGGATCACTTGTGAATCTTGTATTTTTTATACTTAATCTTTTATTGAATTTATTGGGGTGGCATTGGTTAATAAAATTACATAGGTTTCAAGTGTACAATTCTATAATACATCATCTATATATTGTATAGTGTGTTCACCACCCAGAGTCGAGTCTCTTTCTGTCACCATTCATCCACCCATACTATCTTTTACCTTCTTCACCCACCCTTTGTGAATCTTGTTAAATTAAGATTCTAAAACTATGGTTCTGTTGTGATCTAATATTCTACATTTCTAACAAGCTCCTTACTGATGCCGATGCTACTGGTCCATAGGCCACACACTGAAAAGCACCTACAGTCTCTTCCCTAAGCAGCAGCATGACAGACACTGATCCACAATTCACCATTTCTGTCAGTACTATTGGAATTCAGCAGTAACCCAAGACCCTTTACTACATTCTGTTCTGAGTAAGTTTAAATTAAGATACACAAACTTTTAGATTCTCAATGCAGCCATTCCTTGTTTTTATTACTAGCCAGGTATACTGTGAAACAATGATTATCAGAAACTTCTTGTAACATCAAGTCTTTTGCTCAGTGGACATGCCCATCAACAATAGCAGTAGGTGGATGGGACTGGATCATTTGATTACTATACTCAGACCACCATTTCCTCATCAGAGACCTGAATTATTGTAAGCATAATTCAGACTTGCCATCTCTTTTCTGAAGTGATGAAGGGCACTCCTCCATTAAGTACAAAGAAACTAAACACCGCCAGGTGCTTTTGGGAACAGCTTTGTTAGGGTAGAAATCAACTATCAGAATTCTCTTGCTCAAGCAATTACCAATTCTATCAAAACTCTTACCAAGTAATAATCATACAAGTTTTATTTTTGTTTTTATTTATTTAGTAACTACTTTGGGTCAGGCATTGAGCTTGGTATGTTTTATTTCATTATTTTTAATTCATTTTTTTATTGTTGTTGGAATACAGTTTTCTCCATTTTCCCTCCACCACCTTAATCTTCAAAAACAATTCTAAAAGGGTTTGCTTTTTATATCTGCTCTATGGATAAAGAAACTAGGCTTAGGAAAGTTGAGTAACTTACCTAAGTTCACACAGCTAATAAAGCAAAGCTTTGGAACTTCAGTATAAGGAACCTAACACATCCTCTTAAATGGCAGTTTCATAATACACCTTTATCTACTTGCTTCAAGTCAATGAGACTCTTTTTCCCTGATGACAGTGGCATTGCTCCTGTCCCCAGCTTGTTCATTATTGACTCACTATGTGGATTGGGAATGTGTGTGTGGACTTGGAGATCTTGTTTTTCTCTGGTGAGAATGGCATGTCAGGAGGCAGCTGGGATGAATATCTAGTCATCTAGTCAGCTAATGAGGGGATTCCTTTTAAAAAATGACTATTTATTTATTTATTTATTTATTTATTTATTTATTTATTTTTAGAGAGGGGGGAATGGAGAGAGAAAGAGAGGAAGAGAAATATTGATCAGTTGCCTTTCATATGTACTCTGACCAAGCACCAAAACTTGCAACCCAGGCATGTGCCCTGACTGGGAATTGAACCAGAGATCTTTTGCTTTGCAGGATCATGACCAACCAACTGAGCCACACCAGTCAGGGCATGAGGGGATTCTTTTTTTTTTTTTTAACATTTTTTTTTTATTTTAATGATTGTTTAAGTACATTTTTCTCCCCTTTACTCCCAATCAAGCCCACCCACCCCCCTCCCAACTTCCCTCCCATTACCACCCTCCCCCTAGTTTTATCCATGTGTCTTTTAACTTTGTTCCTGCAAACCCTTCCCCTTTTCCCCTGAAATTCCCTCTTCTCTCTCCTCTGGCCACTTCCTG
>PVIA01005154.1:0-121365 GCA_004024845.1 Tonatia bakeri
GAGAAACTGCAACAGTTTTTCAACCACCACATGTTCGTGCTGGAGCAGGAGGAGTACAAGAAGGAAGGCATCGAGTGGGAGTTCATTGACTTTGGGATGGACCTGGCCGCCTGCATTGAGCTCATCGAGAAGGTAAAGAAGTCATTGCACTCCCCGGGATGGCTGCTCTTTAGTTGGGACCATCACCTCTTTCCTCTCTTTCCTGCTAATACATTGCTGCCCTTCACCACTCACTGCCAGGATGTGAGTCCTCAGAGAACCAGGTCCCCTCATGTACAAAGCCCAAGGGTCTAAAAAGCACCCAGAACCTGTTCAGACATGTAGAGAGGTGCATGGGTGGTTAAAATCCCAGGGCTCAGTTATCCCCAAGAATGTGATGGGGAGCCCAGCAGGGACTGTGGCCTGTCATACCTCTCTGGCTTGTCCAAAGACCCAAGGAGGAGGGACTGTGGAGCAGTGGGGGCCTTGGAATGTCACTATGAAAACAGCAAATGACATTAACTTTACAAAAAGGAATTCCATAGTGTTTTGAGTACTGGTCATGTTGGAAGGAAGTGACTACTAAGAAATCCAGATATGATCATTTAAAATGTTACTGATATTACTTTATGTCCATGTACATAACTACATTTTTTGTAAACCTATTGCTAAATGCGAACTACATTTATATACACATAATTTCATTCCGTGTACTTTTGTTCAACAAACATTAATTAAGCACCTACTATATGTCTAGCACTATTCCGTCATTGCGCCAAACAGGCCAAGAGCCTTGATCTCTCAGCACTTACAGTCCAGTGCTCCTAGTAACACAGTGACAGCACCAAAGAGGTCGTCTTTGGCTCCTGCAGACAATAGAGTCATAGTCTATGGCCATACCACCCTGAACACGCCCGATCTCGTCTGATCTCGGAAGCTAAGCAGGGTCGGGCCTGGTTAGTACTTGGATGGGAGACAATAGAGTCATTAGAATATACTAGCATCAAATATTGAGGTATAGCCTGTTATGCTCCCTCTAGCCTATGGGCATCTTCTCCATCCTGGAAGAGGAGTGCATGTTCCCCAAGGCCACAGACACCTCCTTCAAGAACAAGCTGTATGACCAGCACCTGGGCAAGTCCAACAACTTCCAGAAGCCCAAGGCTGTCAAAGGCAAGGCTGAGGCCCACTTCTCACTGGTGCACTACGCGGGCACCGTGGACTACAACATTGCTGGCTGGCTTGACAAGAACAAGGACCCCCTGAACGAGACGGTGGTCGGGCTGTACCAGAAGTCGTCACTGAAGCTGCTGTCCTTCCTTTTTTCCAACTATGCTGGTGCAGAAGCAGGTGAAATTCTTCTTTTTCTTAACCAGTAGAAATCTCTGCATAATTACTCATAACCTAAAGCTGCTTATAAGGAATCAGTAGTCAGCACAAGCTTCCGGTTGAGCTTGCCTTATTTGTCTATCTCTAATGCCCGTTTTCCTTTCTCCTGTTCATCCTCTTCCTTAAGGGATGGTTCTGTGGAACGAAACCAAACCTCTCAGTGGACGTGAGAGCCAGTGCCACATTCTTTAACAGTTTTTAATTGAGATATTACTCATATACCATAAAATTCATCCTTTCAATAATTCAGTGGTTTTAATATGCTTGCAGGGTTGTAAAATCATCACCATTATCCAATTCAAGAAATTTTCATCACCTTTGCAATCCATTAGCAGTCACTTCTCACTCACCCCTTGCCCAGCCCCTCACAACGACTGATCTACTTTCTCTCTTGATGGATTTGTCTATGCTGGACATTTTACATAAATGAAGTCATGCACTGGATGGTCTTTTGTGCCTGGCTGCTTTCACTTAGCCTAATGTTTTCACGGTTCATGTCGTGGCATGTATCAGTACTTCACTTCTTTTTATAGATGAATAATAAATATTCCATTGCATGTATGTTACCCATTTTGTCCATCTGCTCACTAATTGATGGACATTTGGCTTGTCTTTACTTCTCAGCTACTGTAAATAATGCTGCCTTCACCATTTACATACAAGTTTCTATGTGTAAATATGTTGTCAGTTCTCTCGGGTGTATACCTAGGAGTAGAACCACTGAGTTGTATGATAGCTCTATGGATAACTTTCTTGAAGAACTTCTAGACTGTTTTCCAAAGTGTCTATATAAGCCAGTATCACTTTTTAAGGTTTTTCATATATATATTTTAAACAATGACCAAAATAGCATTTAAAAATAATGGATTATCTTAAATGCACAAATTTGACAAATATACATTTTTATTTTGAAAATATGTGCAGTATAATAATTCATTCTATAATTAGACCATTTTTAAGAATCGATGTCTAGTGTACTTGGAGGAGTGGGATATAAACAATGGACACAAGTTTAAACAATTAACGCCATCTTCTTTTACCCCAATCAGGGTTCTGTGTAACCTCACTTAGAGATAACCCCAGGACTCTAACAACAAAGTCCTGTGTGTGTGTGGATCTGCGGAAGTGGCTTTCCTGTCTCTTTTCCATTTTCCCAGACTCAGAGTCATGGTGGCCCCGGCAACAAGAGAGTGCAGTGAGAAGGGTGTGGGGGAAACTAAGGCATAACATTTCCCATGGGACCAAATCTTGATTATCTGTCAGAGACTAAATCTGACATTGAGATGGTCAGAAAAAGCAGACCCAATGTCACTGACTCCAAATTAACTTTTTTTTTTAGAAAAGAAAAAGAAACGACTTGTGGACTATTCTTAAGAATTTTCAGTGATATTATTCTCATTTACTTTCTCATCAAGAGGCATGTCTCAGTCTTGCCAAATACTTGCTTGAACTTCACATCTGATTTCTAAAGGAAAAGATTCCCCTTGGATACTAGAACCTAATTTATTCTCCCAGTTAACTGCCACCTCCATCCCACCCGCCCCCATCCCTCAATGATAGACATGTGCATCCCCAAACCTAAGTAGTTCGAAGGCACATTAAAAAACAAAACAAATAAAAACCCTCAGCCAAAGGACATATTCGCATGAGCCATGGTCATGGACAAGGGATACGGATCGCCTGGCAGGGTGGGGATGGTGGAGTGGGTCAAATGGGAAAAAGTAGGGACAATTGTAACAGCATAAACAATAGAATAAATGGGGGGGGGCAGAAACCAAGACTTCCAGGGCTGCAAGAGGCATAGTCCTCGGAGCCGCCTCTGACACAGTCTGTATCTGTCTTCAGGTGACTCCGGCAGCAGCAAGAAAGGCGGGAAGAAGAAGGGCTCCTCCTTCCAGACCGTGTCGGCGGTGTTCAGGGTTCGTGTTTTGGCACCTTCCACCTTTGGTTGTCTCTGTTGCCCAGTGGAAGAACATTTGCTAAGGTAAATGTACTTGTTCTGGTTTGTGTCCCAGGAAAATTTAAACAAATTGATGACCAACCTGAGGAGCACTCATCCCCACTTTGTGCGATGTCTGATTCCCAATGAAACCAAGACTCCTGGTGAGTGAAGATCTGTCTGAACAGAACTCCTGAAATGTGCAAAACTCTGTGTGTGCGCACGCACATGCATTCGTGTGTGTGTCGCCCTGAGGGAAGCTGCCGGGTCCTTGTCCCCTCGCTAGGTAGTCTATGAAACAGACCTGCCAGGTTGCGCAACAAAAATACCAGGCAACCTGCCAAATTTGAATTCAGCTAATGAAAAATGTCTTAGTGTAAGTATGACTTGTGCAATATTTAGGGATATATTTATGCTAAAAAATTATTCGCTGCTTATCTGAAATGCGAATTCAACTGGGCATCTTGCGTGGTTTATCTGGCACTCTTATGAGATCCAAAGTATTGTGTATACATTCACGGACACATTAAATCCATCACTTTCATACAGTTCTTAGAGGGCTCTGGTTCCCATTCCCCCAACATGAAGAACCACTAGAACTGGCAAATAATCATCTTAGGTATTCCACAATAAAAACAGCACCAGTAGCAACTGTTTCCCGAGCCTAGACTGCACGTCAGTCACTCTACTCTATTGTCTGTACTGCGGACAGCAGTTCTCTGTGAGACAAGTGTAATAACGACCTCATTTTACAGATGAGAAAACTGAGGATGAGACCACAGGCATATGGAATGCTGTGCAGTACAGTAGGCCTTTAGCCACCACCCCATCCTGGATTCATAAATACTCTTACCGTATAGCTGTGTTTTGGGGTCATTTGTCACAAAGAGCAAAACAAACTGTCACATGAGCTATGACTACAGAGCAGCTCACTCCCAGGCAGGCCATCCTGCCTCAGACATGGGTTGCAGGTCCCCGAGTGATGCCTGCTTTCAGCAACCTTACAGGTGAGCGGGGGAACCAAAGGGCAGAGGAGAGAAATCCCGGCTCCATCTGCTACTGCCCTTGGGGCCCTGAGCCAAGGACTTTAACTCTCTGCTCTATAAGCAAGCAGAAAATTTGTGTTTATTCATTCATTAATTTGTTTAATTAGCTATTCATTCATTTATTTATTTAATGAGCTCTTATAAAATGTACACTGACTTTGTAAACATTAATGCATTTAACCTGCTATAGAGGTTTGTGGAGATTAAATGAATAAATACAAGTCAAGTATTTAAAACAAGGCTGAATGGGAACATTCCGTAAATGTTGGCTGTCAATTATTATCATTATTATTATCTTTATAATAAAAATTATGAGTAAGTATAGTTATTAGAATAATATTATGAATAATAATAATAATAATAATAATAATATAGGAATTGTTGTCATTACTATCACTTAAAACCGGAAACTTTAAGGCCCCAGATAACCTGGTCCACTCTATTTAGTGGAGTTTATTTTCTGTGAAAGTTGGTTCTAAAGTATAAGCTAAAGGCAAAACGCGCTGCGCTGTCTTGGCGCTCCGTGTCCGGGGCAGGCAGCACCCTGCCTGGGACCCCAGTGCAGCCAGATCCCCTCCAGGGCCAGAACAGAGCCGCTCCTTTGGTTAAGCATCAGGTGAGATGGTTAGTTTGGATGGGGGTGTTCTGTCATAAAGAAAATCGATCTCCATTGTTGTTGTAGATCACGTACTTGTACAAGTCAAACATACATGTGGCATGACTCTTGTATATGGCTCATGGCCTGCAAGGGCCAGGTGACAGGAGGATGGGCTGAACCTCTGCAGGTTCACACTGTGCCTCCAGGGCCCCAGAAGTTTTGGTAATCCATTGGTTCACTCCTTCTTTTAGAAGGTAAATTTTGGCGAACTCCCTGCCCCTTCCTCCCCACTTTGCATCTTCTCTGCTCTCGCACTCTCTGTTTTCTTTCTGGTTTCTGGGAATAGACTAACACACTGACGCACCAGAACAGCTAGCGGCGCTGCTCATTTCCTAGAAGAGGGAATTGGGACTAGGCAGCTTCAACGCCTCCCCCCAGCGCGCCCAGAGCTGGGGCTGTGCTCAAAGCCCTAGTCACATTTGGTGCTCTATAGCTGTTCTCTGGCTGTCCTCCAGGGCTCCTGGGCTCAGCTGGAACAGAAGCCCTTCAGGACAGGATTCCAGTCCCCAGTCCTCCCATTCTCCTCTGCTGCGAGCCTGGATCCTGCTAAATGTGTGCTGTTGACTGGCCAATGGTTGGTGCAATGCTGCTCAAAATGTAGCTTTTATTATTATTCCAGTATGGTCAGGCCAACACATCAGCAGATGCCTGCCATTGAAAAGATAGCAACAGTGCCCTAAAGGAAAAGGAGGCCCTCATCATGCAGGGCCACTTGGGGGACCTCTGACGTCAGTCAGGAGGCGAGGGGAGTGGGCAGAACCATGTACAAGAGCCTTCGCTGTGGTTTCCATGGGAAAGAATGGACAAGGCAGGAGGAGCAGGTTGAATAATTCCCACGGGCTCTAGGTGATAGGAGCTGTGCTCACTGGTCTGGCACCTGGCTCTGCCCTATCAGGGCTTGGGAATATTGGCCCTGAGTGGAACAGCGTGATGATACAGGTAGCAGCAGGGGGTGATGGACTCTGGATTGGTTGGGTTGCATGTGAATTGTGTGTCCACAGGGGAGGAATGTCTATCTCTAGGAAAGGGCCAGGTCTGAGAAGGGCAGTCTCACCTGGGCCAGCAAGCCCCAAGGTGTCAAAGCACCATAAAATACAGAGAATAAAAGACAGGATGGGTACAACCACCTGTGAAAGCCAAAATGGCTGGAGGAAGGAGGATGGAAGTGGTAAGTAAAGGGAGAATAGAGAGGAAGAAAGTCCTGCAGCAAATATAACATAAGAAAGATGAAGCGATCACCTGGGGAACTTTGTAGAAGTTCTGCATGTTGGTACAAAGGCGAAGGAGGATTTTTCATATGGGCCTTCTATGAACTGTCTCAGCTGGGTGGAGAGGGACAAAGGGAAAGAATTCTGAGCCTGCACCTGCAGGAGGGGCCCAGGAGGGACAGGAGTCCAGCCTCAGCTCTGCGATGACCCTGGGAGGCACTTCACCTCTCTGTGCTCAGCCACCCTCACACTCCTCCATCTTACAGAATGGCTTTGTGGGAACTCAAAATCGCCCCCGAGTGGGCACATTTGGCAAGCCAAATGGCACTCTGGTCTCCTCGTCATAAAATGATAGTCTGAGGTTTCTTCTGTCTCTGAAAGGGTCAGTTGTCTGCTACACATTTTCTGTCTGCTCTCGGCTCTCGTGCCGGTGGCAGCCTCGCCATGTCTCTAACCCAGCCTGGGGCACCACAAGGAGAAGCAGCAAGTGTCTAACACACTCCTCACTGTGTGTCAGGGGCCACTTGAAGATCTCCACTCATATGAACGCAATCCCCACAACAGCCGAGGAAGTGGATACTGTCATTATGCCTATTTTACAAATGAGGACTTGTAGCATGAAACGTACAAGTTCCCATGGCTAGTAAACAGTCCGGCGGGGATCTGAACTCCTCAGAATTCTCATCTGAGAAACAATGAGGCTGGGACTCAGACTAGATGATTCCTAAGGTTCTCTTATGTCAAAGATTCTCTGAATTTCTGATGCATTTTCTCCCTGCTCTTACCCACTTCTTCCTCTAGAGAATCACTATTCACTAGAACTTGCAGGAATGATGGAGATGTTCTATATCTGAGCTGTCCATTGAGATAGCCACTAGTTATATAATGTCTTTCATCTGAATGAATCTCAATTTAAATAGCCACTCGTGGCCCAAAACTTCTGGATCAGACAGTAGTGCAGCTCCAACAGAACCTTGAAATTTGTATAAATGTATAATTATCTCTCCTCACAGCAGCCAGGGGAACTTGGGAGCATTCTAGAAGTTTCCATAAGGTTAAGTCAAAACCAGCTTTAGCCCCTCCCCAGAAACGTAGGGTGCCCACACTAAAAAGCCATTACATAGCCATAGTACCTCTCCTCTGAGCCCTCACACAGTCCCAAGACAGAATTTCCTGGGTCCCTGTTTGATTTGTGCCTGACCCAGGCCGGTTACCAAGAGTGACCATGTTGCTTCCCCACAGGTCTTGTCCCCCTGGCTCTTCTTGCACCCCTGCGTTGGTGCCCACCTTGCCTTCCAGAGTAGGTGCTCAGTGGTCAACAGATGACTGCCCTGCATTCAACCCCTCAGGCCCCCTGCCACAGCCATCCTTGTTCTCCCTGTTTCTCTTCTCCCACTGAAGGCACAGCCTGCAAATTTGGCATCCCTGTCCTTGAGTAGAGGCAGAAGGGCATCTCAAGTTACCTAATGGGAAGCCCAAAAAGTGCTCCACACTCACTCTACCCTCCCTTGGAGGCTAGCTACAGAGCCAAGGACCATGACCACAGTAAAGATCAATATTTGATATTTGGCTCTCACTTCCATGGTGGTGGGATGCTGGAGTCCACCCAAGAGGTTGGGATTATGTCTATGGAGACTGAAGGCAGACTCTAGCCACTGCCAACCCTACAGCTGACACAAACCCTTTCCACTCAAGTCTGGGCATGTCTCATGGTGCCCAGACCATCAAGGAAAGCAATGAGAAAGCCATTGACCTGCCTCCGGGATGCTCTTTTCCCAGGCGTGATGGACCACCACTTGGTCATGCACCAGTTGCGCTGCAACGGGGTCCTTGAGGGCATCCGGATCTGCAGGAAAGGATTTCCCAGCCGCATCCTTTATGCTGACTTCAAACAGCGGTAGGTTGTCTCATATTTGCATCTGTCTTTTGAGGGCACCTTTGGACTTCCCCAGAAGTGCTCCCTGGGCTGGGTGTGTGGTGGGCTCCTCACAGGGTGCCCACAGGCTTCATCTTGGGCTGCGGTGGAGGGGTGATCCTCTGCCCAATGTGGATGCCAGGCTGGCCCAAAGTGGCTCCAAGGTCAGAGCCCAGACTGTATAGCCTGACTGAGACTTTAGATCAAAGTTTTGCAACTTCTGCACTATGGATATTTGGGCTAGATAATCCTTTATTGCAGGGCTGCTTGTGCATTGTAGGATTTGGCAGAATCCCTGCTCTCTATCCACAGGTGCCAGTAGCAAACCCCAAAGCTGTGAAAATCAAAAATGTCTCCAGACATTGTTAAATGTCCCCTGGAGAGACAAAACGTCCCCCTACCCCCACTGAGACCCACTGCTCTAGACCAATTCCTTCCAGCTACCATCTGGGCCCACAAGTCCAGGCCCCATCCAGAGTGGAGGAGGGAGAAGGACCTTCCAGAGGCACAGTTGATTTCAGTTTCTGTTAAGGGAGGGGGAAGCCATAACCAGTATGGCTCAGTTGGTTGGGTGCCATTCTGCAGAGCAAAAGGTTGCTGTTTCGATTCTCGGTCAGGGCACATGCCTGCGTTGCAGCTTTGGTCCCCGCTTGGGGTGCATACTGGAGGCAACCTATGGATGTTTCTCTCTCACATCCATATTTCCTTCTCTCTCTCTTTCCCTTCTCCTCTCTCTAAAAGTAAGTAATTAAAAGCTTTAAAATAAAACAAAACAAAACAAAAACATTTTCCCTGAAAGCAAGATTCCTGCCAGCACTTGGCAGGGCTTCCTCCAGTTGTTTCTCCCTCCTGCCACAGCCTGCTTGTCTAGAATAATCCCTAGATTCCCCTTCTGCCATACCAGCTGTGCAATATTCCTTTTCCTCCTAAGACTCAAAAAAGAGAAGGTTCTAGAAGGCCTGGTCTCAGGTATGGGACCTTTCTTAAGGTGTGAATCCACTCAGGGAATTTCATCCCTTTGCTGCAACCACTACCCTAGCCCACGCATCCAGGCTGCTGAGGGGACCTAAGTAGGTGTGAGGCCTGGTATACCTCCCAGGGCAGAGCTCCACGAGGGCCAGGTGTCACCTCAGCCTCCCATGTACCAGGTCAACAGCTGGCAGACTCTGGTCACCCGTGGCACAGTGGCTCTCTGCAATCTGCCTTCAGCCTCCCACTCCCATCTCAGGCACAGTGGACCACCTCCTCCCATTCCAGCCTTATCACGTGGCCTTGCTGGCCAGGGCCCTCGCAGGGCGCTGAGGGTGCTGGGCTGAGCAGTGAGGAGCAGAAGCAATTCTCCTCTGAGGCCCACTGACCAGCTGCCCCTGCCAGCAGCCCCAGAACTGACCTGCCATCCTCCCTCCTCAGGTACCGGATCCTCAATGCTAGCGCCATCCCAGAAGGGCAGTTTATTGACAGTAAAAATGCTTCTGAGAAGCTTCTGAACTCTATCGATGTGGACCGGGAGCAGTTCAGGTTTGGTCATACCAAGGTGAGAACAGGTGGAGCTGGGACACCCACTTTTCCCTACACCCCCTCCCCACCCTGTGTCACTACAGCCCAGGGCTGCTTGTTAGCTGAGTGGAAGAAAGGGGTCTCCTTCCCCATCTAGTCAACCTGACTACCCCTTGACCCGTAGCCCAGGTGGAGAGAGCCCTGTGACTGGGTGCAGAGGGCTCTGTCTCCATGTTGGTTTTTAAGAGTCTAGAGGCTTAATTGGCAGCCAGAGCCCCACCAGCCACAGAAGAAAGCAGTGGGAGCTTGGAGTCCTGGAGGCAGCAGAGTAAAGATGCTAAAGGCGATGAAGGAGCCCCAGAGAGAGGAGAACACAGAAAGAATCCCGGGGACAGTGAGCACTTGAGAAGAATTGTTATAACTCATAAAAGGGCTACTCATTGAGCACGTGTGCATCGAGCCCGGGACACATCCTCTGTATACATCTTATTGATCCTTAGTAACCTGATGAGGTGATGCAGACCTCACAGGGTTGTTGGGAGGGTGAGAAAGTGTAGCTTCCCAGCAAGAAACTTACTCATGGTCATATGGATAGTGAGTGGCAGAGGCCGGCTTCCAATCCTGGCCCCAACACTCCACGTGCGGGAAAGGGACAGACCGGGACCAGAAGCATCCACCCCACTAGGGAGGAACCTGCTGCCCCCAAGGGAACCCTGCTTCCTTGGAACATAGTGGGGCCAAGGAAGCCCAGCCTCTGTGGGCAGCAGGTGGATGGGCCTGAAGTGGGACCACCCTTCTTGGATGTGCAGACAGGGAGCCCATACAGCAAAATACATCCTTTGAGGACGGGCAGGTGGAAGTCTGAATCTCTCCTGATCCGGGCACAATTGAGCTCTGAGGTTACTTTTCAAACACAATTTTGCTCCCTATATGTGAGCTCTGTCAGAATCTGTCCATGTGGGTTGGTGGGGCCTGGAATGTGCTTGGGAGCAAGACACAGGAAGAGCTGCTGAGGATCCCAGAGCTGCTGAGCATTGAGTCCTGGGAGCCAGGTGGCTGCCAGTCCCTATCCAGGGCTTAAAAGTCAAGGGCTGCAGTCAGACAGAGACAGGCTGATCACCTGCTGAAACAGAGCAGGGCTGTCTCTCCTTTAATACAGGTGTTTTTCAAAGCTGGGCTCCTGGGACTGTTGGAGGAGATGAGGGATGAGAAGCTGGTGACCCTGATGACGCGCACGCAGGCCCTGTGCCGAGGGCACCTGATGCGGGTGGAGTTCAAGAAGATGATGGAGAGGAGGTGACGCAGACCTGCCCCACTCCTGCCAGCTTACCCTGCCGCTCTGCTTGGGCGCCAATTACCACTTCTGCCTTTAGTCTCAGGATATTAACGTACTTGTTCATCCACTTAACCAACATTTCCTGAGCAGGAATTCCGTGTTGGGGTCTCTGCTTGGTCCTGGGGCTATGGAAAGGAACCCTGCCCTCCAGGGGCTCATGGCCAGTGGGAAGCACTCACGTGCATGGCTAATGTCAATGCCCGTGATCCATACAAGGTCAGAGTTACATTCAGGACAATGGGGGACTGTTGAGAATCAGTCCCCAGCCTTGTATGGATGGGGGTTGTGGTTGGCATGAAAGGGCCGATAAGAAGAAAACTTTCTGAAAGAAGTTTTGCCTGGCTTGAGAGAGTATGGCCTGGGAGGGAGACTGACAAGCAGGTCACAATATTTGAAGCAGAGTGAGTGAGCCCATATTGGATCATCTGGTCGATGGGGAGCTGTGGAAGGTGTGCAAGGAGACAAGTGAGAGGTTCGGGTTTGCAGCTCTGAGAGGTCACTCTGGCAGCTATAAGGAGAGTGGAACTGATGGGACAAGAGAGGCCAAGACCAGGCTGTGGCAGAAGTCCAAATAATAAATGACAAGGCCCTAACTTAGGAGTCAGTGGGTAAGAGAGGAGCTGGGGGTGGGGTTGAAGGAATATAGAAGACTCTTATTCCTCCCATGTTTCAGTAGAAGGAATAACAGCGTTGGAGGCTGGTTAGGCGTGGGAATTTCAGGAAGCAGGGCATTTGGGTGGAAGCCCATTCTCCCAGATGCTCCAATACCCTGTATAGCTCTGACATTGTCGTTGCCATATGGGCCACCAAATGTATTAATCAAGAATATTTCCCAGGCATAGAGCGTGAAGCGAATGGAAGCCAGTGCAGAAATTTAAAATATCCCAAAGAAGGGGTCAGCTCAAAGGAGAGGAAAGTAAGAGTTCTCAGGTACACAGGAGCTGTGTGATAGGGAGGTGCAGAGGATGGCGAATAGGCGACAGGGAGGGTGTCACTGAGATGGAGGCAATGGTCGAAATCAGGAAAACAGGTCAATTCAGTGAGGGCAGGAGTCTGGGAGAGCTGGGGACTGAGGCAGCTCCTGAGTGTACACCACCACTTACGCATACAGAGGGAGCCCATATTGCAAAATACTGTGAAACAGGAAACCTGTTTTATCATGAAAGCAAAGGCAGAAGGGAGTTTCAAAAAGGTGAGAGTTAACATCTCAAATGTGGGAGAAGGACCCAATAAAACAGGAATAAAAGATGCCCCTCGCACTGGTAATTAGGGGGCACTGGCACGCTCAGGCAGAGCACTTTCCAAGGGGTGGGGAGGTGGAAACAGGTGAATGGGCAATCCACACAAGGCCTGTGCCCTCCCCCTCCTCCCAACTTTTGCCATGCCGTTTCCTCTGTCCCCGTTTGCAGAACCTATTCTGGAGTCCATAGTATCCGCACAGCTTAGCTGTGGCTCCTTTCCACCTAGGGGAATGGTGCAGGCCCCAGGGCCCATGGGCTGCATGGGGAGGGAGACGAGACCTAGTTGTGGTTCATTCATGCCGACCCTAAGACCCTAACAAATGTACAGGGAGTCCATCTTCTGCATCCAGTACAACATCCGCTCATTCATGAATGTCAAGCACTGGCCCTGGATGAACCTGTTCTTCAAGATCAAGCCACTGCTGAAGAGTGCGGAGGCAGAGAGGGAGATAGCTACCATGAAGGAAGACTTCGAGAGGGCCAAGGAAGAACTGGCCAGGTCTGAGGCTCGCCGGAAGGAGCTGGAGGAGAAGATGGTGTCCCTGCTGCAGGAAAAGAATGACCTCCAGTTGCAGGTCCAGTCCGTAAGTACCTTCTTAGGAATAGAAAAGGAGGAGTAACCTGGAGGCTCCAGCAAGGTGTCTATTCAAGGGACATTGGTGCCACCTAGTGTTCACACGAGTGTAGCAGCACCACACTGCCAGTAAAAGGAGGGCCTGGTCCTGGCTTCAAGGAAGCAGAGAAGACTGGAAAACACGTCTGCACTGTGAATTCTGCTCACCATGATTTCTCCCCGCCTTTCAGGGCAGCGTTAGACCTAGTTTGCTGTCGGTATGTCTGATCATAATAAAAGCTTTCAGGAATGTACCAGGCATTTTTAATTTTTGCAAGTAAAAATAAAACACTAATTAAATAATTCAAAGTAAATGTAGGAATTGTCAATACCATGGTTATAGCCAAACATGCTTTAAAAATATGTATTTTATCAAATAAATAAGGGAAACAAAGCCATGTATACAGTGTGTAATACTCTATGTAATTGTATCATTTCACAAAGTTAAAGCATTTATTATTTGCCTTTTTAAAAAAGACTTTTAATTCATTTTTAGAGAGAGGGGGAGGAAGGGAGAGAAAATAATGTGTGGTTGCCTCTCACATGCCTCCTACTGGAAGGCATAGTAAATGGGCATAGTAAATATACCCACATCATAAGGTTGTTGGGAGGACGGGGTGAGTCCATACAGGCAAAATGTCTAGCACATAGCACATGTTCCATAAACACAGACACTTATTCTTGCCAGTCTGTTTTCATTCATGACCTTGAAAGGTACATCCAGTCCTTACAATACTCTTATGTGAGGAGCTATAGCTAGATGCAGTTTAAGAACTTATCTTGGTCTGTCTTAGACACTCATTACAGAGTGTTCTGGGTGTTCATGTTTGTATTTCATCACTTATTCCTGTCTACTTTGAATTTTCTGTTCTGTGGCTCGAGGAGGCAGGACTAAGGAGACATAGGCTGCACTTTTCTGTTAAAAGGTGAAAGGTAGTGATGTTTTGAAAATATTCATTAGCTTGTGATCACACAAAGGAGTTGAGTCACTGTTTAGCTGGTGGTGGCAGGAAGAGTGAGACAACCATGTGTCCAAAACTGGCAGGTTTGCAGATACATTATAAACTCCATGACTGCCTTTGCTTGAAATTATTTTAGGTGAATTCTTATTAGGTGGATGATGCCCTTAACAGTTTAAAGAAAAGTATGTGAATGATATGTGTGTGTGTGCACATGAGTATGTGTGCATGTGTGTGTAAGTGTGTGACCCCTTCTTTAGGCCTCATTCATAAGCTTTTGGAGCACAAAGCCCTTCCTGTCTAGGGTTTATCAAGAGGCCAATCAGAACATAATGCTCTGGTTCTTTCAGGAAATGGAAAATCTGATGGATGCCGAGGAACGGTGTGAAGGGCTCATCAAATGCAAGATTCAACTGGAAGCCAAAGTCAAGGAGCTGAATGAGAGATTGGAAGAGGAAGAGGAAGTAAATTCTGAACTGGTTGCCAAGAAGAGGAACCTGGAAGATAAATGCTCCTCTCTTAAGAGAGACATCGATGACCTGGAGCTGACCCTGATGAAAGTGGAAAAGGAGAAGCACGCCACAGAGAACAAGGTGGGCAAAGCCAGGGGATGCCCACAGTGTCTTGAACAACCCTGACTCGCTCTCTGTGAGGAGCAGACAGGGGGGCAGCATTGCCTGGAAGTGAAAGGCAGGAGTGAGCAGATGGTGGTTCAGTCCCACCAGCTTTTGTCCTCTGCATCCTTCTCCACCCTGCAGGACTCCTCCACCCTCCAGGCTTTTCCATCCTCCTGCTGCCTGCCTGGTTGTACCACACTGCCAGCCCCAACACTTCCTCCACAAAGTAGATCTGGAGTCCTATCCAGCTTTGCTTTTCACCCCACTTGACACAGGAAGAACAAACAAGAAAGCCTGCAGGGGCCAGGCAGATAATGGGGGGAGAAGAAAGGAGGCAGAAAACTAGGTAATGGCAAGGATTGGCAAGGAGGTGGGGTACAGGGACCCTCATGGGTCATTGGTAGAGTATACGCTGATGAGCCTTCAGGAAAGCCATCTGGCGTCAGTCAAATGAAGAACCCACAGAGCCTTCAATCCAGTGTCTTTGCTCCTCCATGTATAGACCACGGGGTTCTCCCTCCAGTTGCTACAGGACCCTATACAAGGATGTTTGTGGCAGCAGTGCTTGTGGGTGGAGGGCTGGAGGCAGTATCAGGGTCCAAGCTGGGGAATGGGGAGGTGAGATCTGGAGGGAGCAGCCCAGGGAGTACTACACAGCCATGCAGAGCCACAGGCTATTGCACAGAGAGCAGCAAGATGGGTAGAAAAGAACTAGTGCTGAGTGGAGGAAAAGTAAGAAAATGAAACACACAGCATGTTGCCATTATGTAGACTAAAATAATGTGTACAAAATGGTAAATAGTTTACAAAAATAAATGAAGAACACAATATGTGACTCATTTCATGATGGTTGCCAATGAGCTAGAACAAAGGATGAGGCTGGCCAGGTGTGAGATGACTCAGTCAGTGCTGGATGGACAATTGGAAGTAATGGAAAGAGACGATAGGGAGGGGTAAAGACTATGACAAACTGGAGAGCATTTACCCTGTCCATCAGTGGCAGCCGTGACTCAGACCTAGCCAGCTATTGCCAGGTGGTAATGGGAATCCGGCATTGCCAGAGCTTCCAACTTTCTGTAAGAAGTCAGAAATCCCACTTTTATGTGGGAAAAACTTGGAAATCTCAAGTTTTTCAATGTTGCTAACTTATTCCAAAGTTGTAAACTACTTGAGGACTAAAGAAAAGATGTCTGTGGCCAGATTCAGCCTGTGTGTCAGGAGTAAGCTATCTCCGATCTGGAAGAACATGGTACATGGGAAAAGTTCAACTGAGTGCTTGGGAGCTCCGTGTAGGGCACCATTGCCCAGCTTCCTGACTCTCAGAACTCCTGCTCTGGGTTTTCTTGAGAGCACCTCAGGCTTCTCCTTCCCCTTCCTGTCTCATTTCAAACCCCGTCAGCCAACCCAATAAGGAAATTCCCACGGATATGTTATGGTGACTGCAGATTGATGGGCTACACTTCAGAGGCAGCAGATTTGCATCTAACAGTGCCCTTCAGTAAAAGGATGACAAGTAACAATGTCCTCCAATAAGAGAATCAGTAGCCTCTGCTAGAAGCTTCTGGTTTAATTGTTTGAACTTTCAATTAGTCTTGGTATTTTCCTAGGTAAAGAATCTCTCTGAAGAAATGACAGCCCTTGAAGAAAACATTTCCAAATTAACCAAGGAGAAGAAATCTCTGCAGGAAGCTCATCAGCAAACACTGGATGACCTTCAGGTTGAAGAAGACAAGGTCAATGGTCTCATCAAAATAAATGTCAAGTTAGAGCAGCAAGCAGATGACGTGAGTGAATTTTACTGCTGGGCACTAACTTTTATTGCTCACAGGAGTTCAGGAAAGACAGGGTCTATACGGTGCAGGGTGAGTGCTCAGACCCCAAGGTCCAAGTTGCTGGGCCGAGATCTCAGCCCTCTCCACACGCGCCTGTAGTGCTGAGCGAGCCTCTGAAACCACTTTAACCCCACCTGTGAAACAGGAGGCAACTAGCTGCACCTCAGAGGGTTTCCATGGAAACTCAGCCTGTAGAGAGTGTTAGTGAATTATTAGCTGCTAATATCATCGTCACCGTCCTCACTAGCATCTATTTCTAGGTCTTCTAGCTTCCAAAAGCTTCAATCTTGTACTAACATTGCTAAAAATGGGTTCTATTTCTGACTGTGAAATGATCATTTCCCCCTATCATGTTACATTTTGTCCTTGGGGTTCAGAGTCTTCAGGTTTCACTCACAGTTGCAGCTAGAGCTTTACCAGGTGTCTTTTATTTTCCTGAGGCCACTGCAGGTGTGGCCTCTCCACCCCTGTGCTGGAACACCCACCTGTGCACACACACACACTCTAAGGCTCCCTTGGCGACTGCAGGGTGTAAGTGGGGGGAGGAGTGATGGTGTACAGTCTGGACAGTGTCCACCCCAAAGGCCCCTTCCTTTCCTGTCTGGGCAAGAGCATGACCCTATGGGCACCATGTTTCTGCAGGATCCTGGCCTGGAACAGGCCGTGTGGGAATCAGCCAGAAGGGGCACTACAGAGCCTCTGGGGGCCTCAGCCCCGGGGGTAGCCTTTGCTGGAAGGGAGGAAAGAGGAGAGTGAGGAGGGAAGGGAAACTTGCCCCTCCTGGGGCCAGGGGCTTGCAGTCACACTCGAAGCGAGCCCGCGAAAGCCACTGGCGCGTGTGTGACAGCGCTGGAGAAAAGGGCAAGCTCGTTTCCCTGCAGGATCTCAACCCCCGACCCATGTCTCCCCAGCTGGAGGGCTGCTTGGAGCAGGAGAGGAAACTGCGGGCTGACCTGGAGAGGGCGAAGAGGAAACTGGAAGGAGACCTGAAAATGTCCCAGGAGTCCATTATGGATCTAGAGAATGACAGGCAGCAAGCAGAGGAGAAATTTAAAAAGTAGATATTCCATCTTCGACCTCTGGTTTGAACAAGAAAGCCAGTGTGCCCCTTTCAAAGGCTTGTATTGCATGTTACTTTAACTGCGTACATATCTACTTGCAGGAAGGAGTTTGAAATCAGTCAGCTGCAAACCAAAATTGACGACGAACAAGTTCACAGTTTGCAGTTACATAAGAAGATCAAAGAACTGCAGGTGAGAGTGGGGACCCCTTGTCCCCTCCGAAAGGCCCTGCCAGCACCTCCCTGCCCTGCTCCCCTCATTTCTGTAGCTGCTTCTTTCTCCCTTCCCTTAGAGCTGGAGAGAATATCCTGCCCTTCCCTTTAATTTTTTGAATTAATATTGTAATTTTCTAAGTAACACATGTAGATTTCCTTGGACATAATTAACCTATTACCAGTAAGGCTGAATGTTATTGATAGGGGTGTTTTGATCACTGCCCCTGAGCCCAGTGCCTCACCATCTTCTTAGGAGTAGCCGGCAGCTTCAGCTGGGGTGCCTCCTTCAGGATGGTTTGCCATGGGTTTATGTGCACATAAGGCCCCCCAAATATATGTGCTGTATTGCATATATAGCCCACATACATGTTTATAGACACACATAAACATTTAAAGGAACAAGAACATTAAAATGTGTGTAGACATAATATACATAAAATATACACATAAAATATACATTAAAAATATTGTCATGTTGAGACAATCACTCTGCAGCTTGTTCCCTCCATGCAGCACAGCATCCTATTCTGCAGAGCATCCTTGGCGGTTCTGGGCGGGCTACTGACGCCTCCCCGAGTGGGGCTCTGTCCCAGTTGATCGGACCACTTCCCTGCTGAGGGACTCATGGATTGTGGCCAAGATTTTTTCATGAATTTCATCTTAGAGAGTATCCTCTAGATTACGATGCCCGCCCTTCAGCCCTCACCTCCTGCCCTCCCCAAGCGGGCTGCTGCCCCGCAGCACTTCTGACACAGAGACCCTTGCAGGCCCGCACAGAAGAGCTGGAGGAAGAGGTTGAAGCAGAACACACACTCAGAGCCAAGATTGAGAAGCAGCGCTCTGACCTCTCCCGGGAACTGGAGGAGATCAGCGAGCGGCTGGAAGAAGCTGGGGGCGCCACTTCGGCCCAGATTGAGATGAACAAGAAGAGGGAGGCTGAGTTCCAGAAACTGCGCAGGGACCTGGAGGAGGCCACCCTGCAGCATGAAGCCACAGCGGCCACCTTGAGGAAGAAGCACGCGGACAGTGTGGCTGAACTTGGGGAGCAGATAGACAACCTGCAGAGGGTCAAGCAGAAGCTGGAGAAGGAGAAGAGTGAGCTGAAGATGGAGATCGATGACATGGCCAGCAACATTGAGACCATCTCCAAGTCCAAGGTACCTGACTTTGCTCTGGGCACGTGTGAGGCAGCCACATCCACTGGCCCAGCGGGCTGGTGTCATTAAATGCCCCACTCAATGCATGTTCTCACCTGAATCCCTCTCACTGCACTGCCTGCTCCCCATTCCCCAAACTAATTCAGGTCAGTCAAACTTGAGCCAATGACCAGCTATGACTCAGGGCCTCGTCATCCTTCCAAAGTTTCCAGAAAGCTTCCAATCCATCTGGCATTTTCTAGAGCTAAACCTGTGAAATGAATTGTATCAAAGGGTCTTGCTCGGTATGGCCACCATCTTAGCCCACAAAATTAGTCCCTGGGGAACATAGCCAACAGGAAAGTGCACATGAGACCGGGGGGGATCCAGATTTGATGGCATTTGAAGCATTTAAAACTCAAGATGGGGAGGGCTTTAAGAAAATATATATAAATTATGAATATGAAATTAAGCAAGTAAGTAAATGTTTATTCAGAATGAGAAAAATAAGTCACAAATTACTGGCACCTTGGAGACTGAGGTCCCTGCCTTCTCAGACCTCTCAGGCCATTTGTCAGAAATGCCTATCCAGGAATAAATTCTTGCTTTTGAGTGGCTCCCCCTCCTCACCTGGGACCTCAGCTCCCTGCAGCTGGGGCCCCTGCAGAGGAGGGCACTGAAGTGTAAATGAAGTGTAAGCTTCCTGGCAAACTGGCCTATGCGTATGGCTTTAAAAAAGAGATTTCCTCCTAGAGTAACTCTGCTCCTAGACTCAAGAGTTGCCCTCATTCAGGGAGCTCCAAGCTGTATGTGAAACTGCTGCCAGGCTAGGACAAGGGGTGACCCCCCACGTGTGGCCGTGGACCTCCTATAGAGAGCAGCTCCAGTGTCTGCAAAGGAAAGGGATGCAGAGAAAGATCGGAGAACTAAGGTGGTCTCCATGGTGCCTCTTGCTGTCTAGCACCTGGTTCACACAGCTCATTCATTCTTCTGATTCTTCCTCACTGCAACTCCTTTCTCCTTCTCTTTCTAGCTTACTCATTGTTGTGCCTGCCTTGGCTTTTTCCCTTTCCTTAAGAAATGTGTCTGTATGTATTCTCTCTGTCTCTCTCCCGCCCACCTTTCCTTGCCCCCACCTCTCTCCCCTATAGCAAGCCAAATCAAGCATCACCCACACACCACCTTTAACCATCATCCCTATCTCCATCATTGCTTCCTGCTCTAGTTCTCATCTTTAAAATCCATTGGAAATACTTTATATTACCTTATATTTTTTAAGTTGTTGACTTAAGTTGTTGACTTTGATTTTTCTCTTTGTGAATCCCCATTCCTTTCCAACTACCCCTAATTTAATTATTTCATGCTATATGTCATCTTCTCAAAGCTATCCTAAGCTCCTTGGGGTCTTCCTTTGAATCTAATATCCCTGCTTCTTCTGCTGGCATCTCATGCTTTGTAGTCTAAGGATGAATAAATGCTCAATATATTTATTTTATGTTATACGAGGTGGGGGGAGGAGGAAAGAGGTCTGCAGAATAGACAAGGTTTTTAAACAAGCTTCACAAAAATACAGGACAACTAGGCGCTGTGGGGTGAATCTCTACATGCTATCTCTGCCACAGGGAACTTTTTGTATAATTCAATGAAATGCTCAACACTATCACCTGAATATATTGCTTGCAAATAGACACACCAGAAAGTATTATTTTTTACATGGCAGTAGAATTACTTATGTTATAAGAAGATCCCAGGGTTCCTTTAAGTGGCATCTTCTCAAAGGCTTGTTTACAAATCATTAAATGCTTATCTGCCAAATGCTGCTTGCCCCAGCTATTGGTGATAAAATAGCAATCACAAATAAAACTAAAGCAAATACAAAATGACTTTTTAAAACTTACCTCTATGTGCTCTTTATTTCTTTTTTAAAATATATTTTATTGATTATGCTATTACAGTTGTCCCATTTTCCTTCCTTCCTTCACTCCCCTCCGCCCTGCACATACCCTCCCACCCACATTCCCCACCTTTAGTCCATGTCCATGGATCATACATATAAGTTCTTTGGCTTCTACATTTTCTGTACTATTCTTACCCTCCCCCTGTCTATTTTCTACCTACCATTTATGCTTCTTATTCTCTGTACCTTTTCTCCTTGTCTCCCTGTCTCCTACTCCCCTATTGATAACCCTCCATGTGATCTCCATTTCTGTGGTTCTGTTCCTATTCTAGTTGTTTGCTTAATTTGCTTTTGTTTTTGTTTTAGGTGTGGTTAATTATTGTGAGTTTGCTGTCATTTTACTGTACACATTTTTAATCTTCTTTTTCCTGGACAACTTCCTTTAACATTTCATATAATAAGGGCTTGGTGATAATGAACTCCTTTAACTTGACCTTATCTGAGAAGCACTTGACCTGCCCTTGCATTCTAAATGAAAGCTTTGCTGGATAAAGCAATCTGGGATGTAGGTCCTTGCCTTTCATGACTTGGAATACTTCTTTCCAGCCCCTTCTTGCCTGTAAGGTCTCTTTTGAGAAATCAGCTGACAGTCTGATGGGAACTCCTTTGTAGGTAACTGCCTCCTTTTCTCTTACTGATTCTAGGATTTTCTCCTTATCTTTAATCTTGGCTAATGTAATTATGATGTGTCTTAGTGTGTTCCTCCTTGAGTCCAACTTCTTTGGGACTCTGAGCTTCCTGGACTTCCTGGAAGTTTATTTCCTTTGCCAGAATGGGGAAGTTCTCCTTCATTATTTGTTCAAATAAATTTTCAATTTGTTGCTCTTCCTCTTCCCCTTCTGGTACCCTTATAATTCAGATGTTGGAATGTTTAAAGTTGTCCTGGACATTCCTAAGCTTCTCATTTTTTTTTAATTCCTGTTTTTTCATTCTTTTCTGGTTGAATGTTTCTTTCTTCCTTCTGGTCCACTCCATTGATTTGAGTCCTGGTTTCCTTCCTTTCACTGTTGGTTCCCTGTACATTTTCCATTATTTCACTTAGCAGCGTAGCCTTCATTTTTTCATCTAATTTGCCACCAAATTCAACCAATTCTGTGAGCATCCTGATTACCAGTGTTTTAAACTATCCATCTGATAGGTTGGCTATCTCTTCATTGCTTAATTGTATTTTTTCTGGAGGTTTGATCTGTTCTTTCATTTGGGCCACTGTTTTTTTGTCTTGATGTGCCTGTTACATAGTGAGAGGCAGAGCCTTAGGTGTTGACCGAGGCAGAGTAACCTACGTTGCTGCTTTGTGATGCTGTATGTGGGGAAGGGGTCTGAGAGGGAACAATGGTGCTTGCTCCACTCTCTGCCAGATTTCAGTCACTTCCCCTGCTACCCACAAGCAAATTGGGCCCTTCTGGTGCAGATTCCTGGGTGGGTGGGCTTGTGTATGTTTTAGGACCTTGTGAGTCTCTCCAATGAACTCTTCTGTGAGGCTGAGAGTTTCTCCAGCTGCCTCCTCAACCCCCACAGGTGTTTTCAATCAGTGGTTTGCGGCTTTATTTCCCCACTCTGGGACCCTGGGTAGCATGGTCTGTTTCGCTCCCCACTTGTTTCTCTTGGTTTATCTGCACACAAATGTGGGACTGCCTGCTCCACTAGCCACCACCTTGCCAGGTCTGCCAGCTGCTGCCTTGCCAGCCAGCTACAGACTTGCATGCCCTACTCCACAACTCATTTCTTCATTCCTTGAAGAAATAATAATTCAAAAAAATGAGGAGAGGCTTAGGAACCTTCAGGACATCTTTAAACACCGCCTCGCTGGGTCAGCTAGCCGCCGCTTTACGCGAGTCCTCTCAGCCCTGGCTGCCCGACTCTGCCCCTCCTGTAGGTCTGGATGAATGTGTCTTCTTTAACTCCTTGGTTGTCCGACTCCCATACCATTCGATTTTCTGTCAGTTCTGGTTGTTTTTTAAATTGTTGTTGTCCTTCCTTTAGTTGTGCGAGGAGGCACAGTGTGTCCACCTACACCTCCATCTTGGGTAGAGGTCCACTCTTTATTTCTATTTTACCTGATGAGAAGCTAAACTATCAGGCTGTCCAGGACACACAGAGGCAGTGATGGGGAGGGGTGCCCCTGGGTGCAGAGGGGAGTTCATCAGACCTCCTTGTGGGGCAGAGGAACCCAGAGGAGGGAGTGCCCTGAAGGAGTTTTCTCACTCTGAGGAAGGAGGTCTGGCACCAAGTTCCCTGCACCTGAAACACCAGGCTCAACACTGGACACCAGGAACCCACTTCCCCATTCATGTTTTCTTTTTTTTTTAAAAAGAGTAACATGGAAAGAATGTGCCGGACTGTGGAAGACCAATTAAATGAACTCAAAGCCAAGGATGAGCAGCAGACACAGTTAATCCATGATCTGAACATGCAGAAGGCAAGACTGCAGACCCAGCATGGTGAGGATGGGCAGGGTGCTGGTGTTCCAAGGGGCCACGGGGGTGGGGAGGGGCAGCAGGGTCAACACAGGGGCCACTCTGTTTGTTAGGGGAGCTGAGCCACCAGGTGGAAGAGAAGGAGGCTCTGGTTTCACAGCTAACCAAAGGCAAGCAGGCCCTCACGCAGCAGCTGGATGAGCTGAAGAGGCAGCTGGAGGAAGAAACCAAGGTAAGGACAACTCTCCTTGGTATGGCAGCATCAGACTGAACCTAGGAATCTGAGAAGCTACAGAGCTTCTCTGTAGGCAGGGCTGCGTGACAGAAGCAGAGGCTTCTCCTCTCTGCCTTGAGTGGTGTTTCAGGTGCAGGGAACTTGGTGCCAGACCTCCTTCCTCAGAGTGAGAAAACTCCTTCAGGGCACTCCCTCCTCTGGGTTCCTCTGCTCCACAGGGAGGTCTGATGAACTCCCCTCTCCACCCAGTAGCACCCCTCCCCATCACTGCCTCTGTGTATTCTTTCACACTGCTCAGCAGTTCATCATAGCCCCATGAAGTGTCCCTGTCTTTCTTCTTCATCACACTTTGCCTTTCTTCTGCTATAACGCCCAGTTCTAAGCTACCCTTCTGCCAAAAGACTGTCTGGTTTAAGGGGCACTTGGGGCATCTGCACAAACATGAACAGCATCACCACGTTCTTGATGTCAACATCTAGGTGTTTCTGCTTGTATTGCATGTCCCCCACTGACCTGTAAGGACAGATGACTCCTAGAGGACAAGAATGATTTTTCCCCACTGTGGTTGTTAACAGTAGGCATGGTGCACATGGTACACACGGTATGTGCTTAGCCAATGCTGCCAATGTGTGTTCAAGCACTAGAATGAGAATCCAGGAGTCCACGAGAGTATCTAATTGTAATACTGATGTCGCCATACCCCGCTAAGACTGAGGGAGCAATCCTTTGGAATTCTCTCAGGTTCTATCTAAAAGGGAGCAGTGCTCTATTTATCTGCCATCTTCCAATTGCACATACGGAGCGAGTGGTGGATGGAGGGCCAGGGGACGGTGAGAACCAGAGCCTGGCCGAGCAATGAGAACGTCCACTTGCGGAGCAGGGCTGTCCTCTGGCCAGGGCACCATAGCAGCTGCGCTTTCCTTCTCGGGCCAGGTTTTGTGTCTGGCACAGGGATCAGCCTGTGTAATAGTTCAGGTGCTCGATAAATACCTGTTCTGTGAGCCAGGCGGTTGGAAGACTTGTGGCCAAGTCCTATCTACCCTTGGATCAGCATCATTGGAAGTATTTGGGTGATAAAATCTTTCCACTTCCCACTGCTGGGATGTTATATCACCATTGAGTACCAAATATCAATGTTCGTATTTAGTACTGAAATAAATAAATAAATAAATAAATAAATTGTGTGGGGGCCCCTGGGCATGACCTCCCTGCTCAGGAAGAGGAGGCAGAGCTGTGGGGGTGGCATGGACCACATGGGGTTCACAGATGTGGGGAAACAGCCCACTGCCGGCACCAGATGCTTTCAGGTTGTTCATGATCACAGCATCCCATAACATTGCAGCAGGTAGTGAGGAGGAAGGTATTCCCTTTCCAATTTTGCTTCAGTTCTTCTGATTGCATAAGGAAGTGGTCTCAACTTGGATACCATCTCTTTAGCACTTGTTTATTTTTCTTATTAAGACAGAGAAAGCAGACCTCAGGCACAGAGCCATAGCACCAAAGTGCCTCGTCAGAAAGTGATGGCATGATTTTATTTCTGTTCTTTTTTTCTTATCCCCACCTGAGAATATGTTTATTGATTTGTAGAAAGAGAGAAAGAAGGGAAGGAGAGAGAGAGAGAGAGAAATCGATCAGTTGCCTCTCGTATGTGCCCTAACCAAGGATCGAACCTGCAACCTTTTGGTGTATGGGACAACACTCCAACCAACTGACCCAGCCAGGGCCATTGCATCTATTCTTATAGTTACATTCTGATTATGATCAATGTTAATGGTGTTCTATTTACTATAGGGTAATAGTTTACTTTTAAAATAAATATATTTAAATATAATAAAGGAGTCAACTTTTTAAAAAATTAAGTAAACAGATGACATGTCACAGCAACATCTGTGAAGGCAGCACAGAAATGATTCAACTTATGAAATGCAGGTTGAAATGAAAATGCCTTAACTTGGAACTTGGACAAATATTTCTGCACTCTGTCACCATGGTAATTCTCAGGCCAAGAACGCCCTGGCCCACGCCCTGCAGTCCTCCCGCCATGACCGTGACCTGCTGCGGGAACAGTACGAGGAGGAGCAGGAAGCCAAGGCTGAGCTGCAGAGGGCGCTGTCCAAGGCGAACAGTGAGGTTGCCCAGTGGAGGACCAAGTATGAAACGGACGCCATCCAGCGCACCGAGGAGCTGGAGGAGGCCAAGTACGGACTCCCAGGTTATAGCAGGAAAGGTGACTCTTAAGGCACAAGTGAAGGAACAGAGCATCTCTCTTCCCAGGCCTTGGGGTTTTCTTAAGCATTCACATAGGGTGTTCCTGTCCTTCCTGTGGTGTACCGTCCATTCCACCTGGTCCCTTTGGTGCCTCCTCAGTAGCCTGCTTTGTCACCAAGCACTTGGGGATTCTTCAGATGTCACTTAAATCCTCTCTATTCATCAAACTCTAGGTCTGACTCTTATCAAGTTCCAACCCCTACAGGCTGCTTCTCTTCTGATATAACACTTCCAAAATAGTCCACCTTTGTCAGGGAGAAAAAAATCTGGTTCTCTTAGGAAAAAACTGGCCCAGAGGCTGCAGGAAGCTGAGGAAAACACGGAGGCGGTGAGCTCCAAGTGCGCTTCCTTGGAGAAAACCAAACAGCGGCTGCAGGGAGAGGTGGACGACCTGATGCTGGGTTTAGAGCGAGCCAACACTGCCTGCGCCACCCTGGACAAGAAGCAGAGGAACTTTGATAAGGTCCTTCCCTACTGTGTGACGGCAGCGGGATGAATGGGTCAGCCCTTGGTGCCCACGTGTGTGAGATGTGCACACAACCAGGGAGGCCCTCAGTCTGAGCAGCAAGTCCCAGTCCCGGGGTGGGTTTGGGAATTTGTAGCGTCTCTTTAATTCTGTGACAGTTTTCCAAAGGGAATTTTATATTTACTTAAAGCTAATTCAGTTTACTGTGAGATGAAAATATACAGCAAGCCATTGGACGGATACCAGAATGGGGAGTTCCCGATTTGGAATGGGGGCTCCCATTTTCTTCTAGTCCCAAGGATGGAAGGGCAAATAAAACCTTGATGTTGCTGACGGTCCCCTGACCCTTTCTGTTTCTCATGTGTCCCTTTGTCTTCTCCTAGGTCCTTGCAGAGTGGAAGCAAAAGCTGGACGAGAGTCAAGCTGAGTTGGAAGCAGCTCAGAAAGAGTCCAGGTCACTTAGTACTGAAATTTTCAAGATGCGGAATGCCTACGAGGAGGTGGTGGATCAGTTAGAGACACTGAGGCGGGAGAATAAAAATCTGCAAGGTAAGCTCCCTCCCCACCATGGGTGTGTGATATTCCCCTTCTCTTTGGCCACCCTCCCGACATGTGCACAGCCACCTCCAAACACCTCCTCCTTCCCACTGCCCCACAAAATCCTTAAGTCTGCTCAGTTTACCTCAAAGCCTGAGCCCTCCTAATGGAAGGCACAGTCGTAGCAAAGTCACATGCTCAGAAACAGGGCATGGTGGGTTAGAGAAGGTTTTCCCAGATTCTGTCTCTATGTGGCTTTGTGTCCCTGGGTATGTGACTAAGTCCCTTAGGTCCTCAGACTCCTGACCTACAAAATTAAACCAGCCCTGGCCAGGACAGTTCTGTTGGTTGGAATATTGTCCCATAACTGAAGAGTTGTAGGCCCAATCTCTGGTCTGGACACAAACAGGAGACAACCAATTGATAATTTTCTCTCTCTTCCTCTTTCTCTAAAAGGAATTTTTTTAATGTCCTCATGTAAGGATAAAGAAAAAATTACACCAGACCCCAAAGCTCTAAAAGATGATGATTCTATGCGTTTTGTGTGCAATTCTCTTCTCTGGTCCTCTGGACCACTTTGTGTACTTTGTGAAGTTCTAGGGCCGTGCACTGTTCTTGTCACTCCTCTTTTTGCACAGTTCAGGTGAGGCAGCCCACCTGCATTTTGCTGACACATCACCCAAAGGGCTTCATGTATTTTCTCCTATAAAATGTCCTGAATTAATCGCCAGTCCCTAAACGGTCTGGCAAATGCCTACGCTGTCAAACAGAGACTGTTGCAATAGCCTAAGTCAAGCCTGTCCTTTGCAGAAGAGATTTCTGACCTAACTGAGCAGATTGCAGAAACTGGCAAGAATCTTCAGGAAGTGGAAAAGACCAAGAAGCAAGTGGAGCAAGAAAAGTCAGAGCTCCAGGCTGCCCTAGAGGAGGTGGAGGCAAGTGTCTGGGTGTGACACAGGGAAGCTCAAGAGGGCAGGACACTGAAGTTGGGGGGCTAGCTCTCTGCTTCGGGGCCCTTCCTGCCAAGAGGCCCTGAGGCTCCCCTGGGGAACAACATCCAGCTGCCCTGGGGAAACAGCTGTGCTCTGCAGCCTCGTCTCCTGGTGTCCTCCAGGCCATCATATCTCCCCTTGTGAAAATAAATAAACTTGTTTGTTATGTCCTCAGCGTTTTCCTCTCAGGAAGCAAGAAATCATTCACCAAACATCCGAGAGCTTGCTCCAAATCCCTCAGTTTTAACCGAGCTGCAGACACACATCTCTGGCTCCTGGGATTCTGCAGTCACAACAGTGCCCTGTCCGATGTCACAATCAGCTGCGGCCAGTGCAGGGCGGGTGATTGAGGTGCTTCCCAGGAAATTTGCATAACACAGGACAGCCGGAGAGCAATTGCCCTGTCATTTTAGAAAATAGATTGGCTCCTGATTTATAGCCTTATTAAAATAGACACACTCAATAAAATTTTCACTAATTCAAAAAGATGCCCTGTTGTCCTCGAGACCTGACTGTTAATAAAAAAAGTTTTAGTTGCAGTTTCATTACTAGTAGGGACATTTAGGAGCAAATCATTTGACCTTTTTGAGTACTGTTCTGTCCATCTGTAAAATGGCTATTATCATCCCCACTCTGTCATAATGGGAATGAAAATACCTTTTCAAGTGCCCACAGCACCTCCAATCGCTCCTTGGCTTTCACCAGGGCTCCTTGGAACATGAAGAGAGCAAGATCTTGCGTGTCCAACTAGAGCTGAACCAGGTAAAATCCGAGCTTGACCGCAAGGTTGCTGAGAAGGACGAAGAGATCGAGCAGCTGAAGAAAAACAGCCAGCGGGCAGCAGAGACCATGCAGAGTATGCTGGATGCTGAGATCCGGAGCCGCAACGACGCCCTGAGGCTCAAGAAGAAGATGGAGGGAGATCTCAATGAGATAGCGATTCAGCTGGGCCGCTCCAACCGCCAGTTGGCAGAGACCCAGAAACACCTGCGCTCCGTGCAAGGCCAGCTCAAGGTGAGCGTGTGGCCTCGCCACGCCTGGGCGGGCGCCCCCTTACCAATCCGCCCCCCACCCCCACCCCCCATTCCCACCCACCTGCCTGCCTCTTGCCTCACTCCTGGTTTCCCCTGAAGGACTCCCAGCTACAACTGGATGACACCCTAAGGACCAACGAGGACCTCAAGGAGCAGCTGGCTATCACAGAGCGCAGGAATGGGCTCTTGCTGGAGGAGCTGGAGGAGATGAAGGTGGCCCTGGAGCAGACAGAGCGGACCCGGCGGCTGTCGGAGCAGGAGCTTCTGGACGCCAGCGACAGGGTGCAGCTGCTACACTCCCAGGTGCAGTCGACCGCCCTCCACTGGGAGACCACGCTCTCTTTCACCTGGAGATAAAAGGCTGTGCATGTTGTGGGGCATTCAGAGCAAGGAAGGAGGAACCATTGCATGAAGAGAAGAAGCCGTCACAGAGGAAACATTGAAGCCATAGTCTTAGAAAGTTAGGCTTGCCTTTCAAATAATTGATTTTTGCTATTTTTATGAAATAAAAATTTCATAAAATTTTTAAAAACTTTATAAATATTTTAATAAAAATTGAGAATATAAATAAACAAGTAAAGGAAAATACCAATCATATCATTAACATTTTGAGACCTTTCATTCTAAGCCCTTGTCTATATGTACATAAATATTTTTTATAAAAATATGATCAAACTTTTTGCGATTTATTTTCATTTAACAATGTGTCATGAACATATTTCTCCATCTTTAGGTAGAATTCTATGGTGATTTTTAATGGCAGAATAGCAGTCCATTCTAGCTGTGTGTTATGGCATTTTTATTTAACCAGTTCTCTATGGTTGGATATTTTAGATTGTTCTCCCCAAAAACTCACTATTCGATAGGCTACTATACTGAACTTTGTTATAACTAAGTTTTCACATATATCCATTATGATTATTTTCCTAATATTCCTAGAAGTAAATAATTTCTAGAAGTAAAACTTTAGAATCCAAACAAGAGAGACATTTATAATATATTATAAACTAATCTTCAATTAAGTTGTCCCAATTTTTATTACCTATTGGGAAAATACATGGAAGCTCTTTCCTATAAATTCTCAAAGACCATAGCTATTGTTTTTTAAGCTTTACCGATTTTATTTTTGAAAATATCTCTTTTTTTTAAATTCTTATTTCTTTAGTTACTACTGAGGCAAACATTTCATCATATTTTTTTCATTTTCATCATTGTGTTTTTTGCTGCTTGAATTTCCTCTGTTGTGTCTTACCTATTTGTAGTTTTGGCCTTTTTTCTTATTGATTTGTCTTATACATTAAGCAAGGGAATTTTTCAGTAACATTATAAATGTATTCTTTTTATCCTCACTTTTACAATTCCATTTATAGTAGGGTTTGATCATTAGAATTATTTTCCATTTTACATAGTCATATCTACAAATTATTTCCTGTTTCTAATACCTTTTTGAATAATCTGCTCTTCCTCAAATATTTGAAAGTCAAATTTTAACATTTATTCAATTATTTTATGTGCAATTCTTGGATCTGCCTTGGAACTTTCTATTTGGACAAAAATGAAACAGTGCCCAGGAAATCCCCACGTGGAAGATAAGAAGTGGGAGGGCACAGGTGTGGGTTGTAGGCCAGGTCCCCAGTTGGGAGCATGTGAGAGGCAACTGGTCGATGCATCTCTCATGCATTAATGTTTCTCCCTCTTTCTTTCTCCCTCCCTTCTCCCCTCTCTCTAAAAAAAACTAAAATAAAATAAATTCAATAACTGAAATCTTTTTTTAAAAGAAATAGAACATGATCATAATTTATTTTCTTCCCTACCCAACTCTCCCTTCCCATTGTTTCAAGTTTCCAAATATATATAACCTACAGTCTGGTATCTAATGTGTCTTCTAGAACACAAGCCTGATAAATATCAAGAAAAAACTGGAAGCTGACATAGCCCAGTGCCAGGCGGAGGTGGAAAATTCCATCCAGGAGTCCAGAAATGCGGAGGAGAAGGCCAAGAAAGCCATCACAGATGTGAGCTCTGTTCTTTCCCTTCAGAGATAACGCTAGGAGACAAGGCAGGGGCCTTTACTCCCACGTATGACAAGTAGCCTTCATCTCCTTAAGACCAAGGTCTGTCAGTAGTGGCTTCCTGGAGAGCTGGAATGATCAGAGGCAGAGTGGGGAGGAGTGCAGTGCACTCAAGGAGGGAGACGTGTGTCAGCACACACCATACCACCCTTAGCAGCATCCTCCACATGCTCCAGGTAGGGATGGGCGGATGGCCCACTGATGTTTTCTGTGAACTTCACCAGGCGGCCATGATGGCCGAGGAGCTGAAGAAGGAGCAGGACACCAGCGCCCACCTGGAGCGGATGAAGAAGAACCTGGAGCAGACGGTGAAGGACCTGCAGCACCGTCTGGATGAGGCTGAGCAGCTGGCCCTGAAGGGCGGGAAGAAGCAGATCCAGAAACTGGAGAACCGGGTAGGGTAGCCTGAAATGACTCACTGTCAAAGTAATACCAGTTCAGCTGCCTCAGGCAGAACCATAGTCTGAAAATTTAGGTACTGAAAGGGGGCCACTGATTGAACAGACTACACACTTAGTTTGAGGACTGTTTGCAAAACTCCCTGTGAGCCAAATTTCCCACCCATTTCTTTTTTGATGGTCCCTACACCCCAACACACACAAATCCACTTTGGAATGCTTATACCTCAATAACTGTAGTATAATGACATTTTAATTTTTTTAATTTAGTCTTTATTGTACTTTTTCCATTACCATTTAGTCCCCTTATACCTTCTTCCTGCAGCAGTCCCCACAATATCATCCATGTCCACGAGTCCTTTTCCCTTTTTGCTCAATCCCTCCATCCTCTACCCTCATCCCACCACCACCACCCCACCACCCCATCCCTGCCCTGGCAACTAGCTGTCATCTGCTTTCCATCTGTAAGACTGTCTCTGTTTTACTTGGTAGTTCAGTTTTTTCGTTAGATTCCACATATGAGTGAAATCATATGATGTTTGTCTCTCTCTGACTGGCTTATTTCACTTAGCATAGTGTTCTCCAGGTCCATTCATACTGTCGCAAAGGGTAAAATTTTCTTGTTTTTAATGGCCAAGTAGTATTCCATTGTGTAATTACATCCAATCGTTGTTTAATCCACTCATCTACTGATGGACACTTGGGCTGCTTCCATCTCTTGGCTATTGTAAATAACACTGCACTGAACCTACAGGTGCTTATGTTCTTTTGAATTGGTGTTTTGGGTTCCTTCAGCTATATTCCCAGAAGTGGGATGGCTGGGTCAAAAGGCAGATCCATTTTTAATTTTTTGAGGTATCTCCATACTGCTTTCCACAGTGGCTGCACCAATCTACATTTTCACCAACAGTGCAAAAGTGTTCCCCATTCTACATATCCTTGCCAGTACTTGTTGTTTGTTGATTTATTGATGATAGCCATTCTGACAGGTGTGAGATGGCATCTCATTATGGTTTTAATTTACATTTCTCTGATGAATAGTGATATTGAGTATCTTTTCACATGTCTATTTACCATCTGTATGTCCTCTTTGAATAAGTATCTATTCAGGTCCTTTGCCCATTTTTTAATTTGGTTGTTTGTTTTTTTGGTGTTGAGTTTTGTAGGTACTTTATAGATTTTGGATATTAACCCCTTATCAGATGTATTGGTGAATTTGTTCTTCCATTATGTGGGTTGTCTTTTTCTTTGTTTATATTTTCCTTTGCTGTGCAAAATAGTTTTAGTTTGATATAGTCCCATTTGTTTATTTTTTTGTTTGTTTCCTTTGCCTGGGGAGATATAACCAATAAAATATTACTACAAGGAATGTCCAAGATTTTGCCACCTATACTTTTTCTATGATTTTTATGGTTTGGGGTCTAACATTTAAGTCTTTCATCCATTTTTTATTTATTCCTGTGTGTAGTGTAAAAAGGTGATCTAGTTTTGTTTTTCTGCATGTATCTGTCCAATTTTCTCAGCACCATTTATTGAATAAACTATCTTTAGCCTATTATATACTTGCCTCCTCTGTTGAATATTAATTGACTATAAAGGTGTGGGTTTATTTCTAGGCTTTCTATTCTATTCCATTGATCTCTGTGTCTGTTTTTATGTCAGTACTATCCTGTTTTGATTACTATGGCCTCATAGTATAGTTTGATTTGGGTAGCATGGTTCCTCCAACTTCTTTCTCGGGATTGCTATTGCTATGTTGGGCCTTTTGTGGTTCCATATAAATTTTTGACATATTTGTTCTAGTTCTCTGAAATATGCCATTGGAATCTTGATAGGAATTGCATTAAATCTATAGATTGCTTTAGGGAGTATGGACACTTTAATAATGTTAATTCTTCCTATCCATGAGCATGATATATATTTCCACTTATTTGTATCTTCTTCAGTTTCTTTCTTCAGTATGTAATGGCATTTTTAAATGTCCACATTCTGAATTTATAGTTTCAGATCCACATAAATGGGGGAAATATGCCTTACAACCATAAAATTATACATTTTAGTTGAATTTAAATTTTGGACCAACTAACTTCCACTTGGATAAACAGTGGCCCATCCTGTGTAAAATCTGGAGTCTCCCTCCGTCTCCCACTTCTGGGTCTCGTTCACTTCCCTGGTTTCCTGACCTCTAAATGCGATCTGCAGTTCTGGTGCATTTCTCCCCGCATCCTTCTTGGAGGGTGCCTGGCACTTTCTCCAGGCCGGTGCTCCAGGAAAGTCAATGAGTCACACAGGACAGCCCTGCTGCTTCTTCATCTGGGTGTGTATTTTGTAGTTGTTTAGTTTCTTTCTGGATTGTTCCATTCATTTCATGTTTTCCTTCCTTTCCACCCCTTAGGCCTGTGCTGGTTTATTTAAAAAATTTTTTAAATGGGCTCCACTACCAGTTAACATTTTGAAGAAGGGCTGTGTGGAGGGGTTGTCAGAATGTCTCTGTTGTCCCCAGAAGAGAGGAATGGAAAGAGTGGGAAAGAAGGAGGAGGAGGAGATGACAAGAGAAGGAAACCACTTCTCCCAGCAGGAAAGGCCCAAATACAGCCATTCTTTGTGCCGACCTCCCAAGGAGGTGGTCACCAGCACTTGCGCACTTTAAATGTGGAAGAGATTTTTTTTGCTGAAAACTACAAGGCATGAGTAACAGAAGTAAACGTCAGGGAAGTTAGGGCTTCCCAAAAAAATCTTTAAATGCTTATTTTTATTTATTCCCAGTACTATTGTATTAAAATAAGCTTAGGTCTGTCCTTCTGGTGGATCCCCCCACCTCATAGAAGGGACTGGATCCCTAACCACCCTCTATGATTCATTGATTCCTGGTCAGCAGTAAGTCCTCAGTCAGCCTCCCCCTCTCATGATGAGGATGCTTCAAAGTCCACCCATCACCAGCTGCCCAGTTATCTTGGTTTCATAAACCTGACAGAGGCCTACAGAACACTCCCACAGAAATAATGTTTTGTAGAACCTGATGGAAGACAGCTTCCTAGGACCCATAGGGTAGGGGGTGGGGGCTGGGATCTTGTTTGGGACAGATCCCAGAGTTAGCCTGTTCCACTGGTAGATTTCAAAGTTGCTCTGGTGAGTCTATCTGTGGCAGCCAGAATTCCTGATGGCTGGCTGCCACCCCCACTTTTTGACTCTCTCTGGACTATGGAGTTAGGACCACAGTTGGTGACCTGAGTTCTCAATGGCTGTCCTCTGGCATCAAGACTTCAGGAAAGGTGGAAGTAGCTATGAAATTAACAACACCTGTGTCATACTCTATCATTTAAAAAATACTTCCACACCTACTATCTAATTTGATCCCCACATGGGAGGTAGCTTGAGCAGGAATTACATTCTCCATCCTAAATACACAAAAACTCAGTGAGGGCAGCTGTCTTGCTTCGGATCACTTAGCTGGACCTGGAACTTGAGTACGCTTGGACTCCTCCTGGCTCAGGTCCTCTCCATGACCCCTGGGCCCTTCTGATCAGGAATCAGGGCCACCATGAACAGTCATGCCGTTTTCATCTGCGTGGACAAGTCAGGCTGAAGCACAGCTCTCGCCCAGCTGTGGGACCCCAGAGGAAGGGATGTCTTTGCAAAGCCAAAACCAGTATCCAAACTGTGTACACCTGAGACTGTCTCTGACTAAAGAGGGTATCTTGTTCTCATTTGCACAAAGCCACTGCATGCACTAGAGGTGGCCTTGTGAATAAAATGTGGATTCCGGGTCCTAAGAGGAGACACTTTTGCAAAATAGTTAGACGCAGGGGTGTCCAACCTGTGGCCCGCAGGCCACATGCAGCCCAGGATGGTTATGAATGTGGCCCAACACAAAATCGTAAATTTACTTAAAACCTTTTTCTTTGCTCATCAGTTTTCATTATCATTTGTGTATTTAATGTGTGGCCCAAGACAATTCTTCTTCCAGTGTGGCCCAGAGACACCAAAATGTTGGACACTCTTGGCTCGAGTTTACCCTAAAATGACACACTCACGAGTCTATGAGAGAAGCCTGGGAGATCTGACTTGAATTCTGCATTCTCTTTGCCACCTGCAGGTGAGGGAGTTGGAAAATGAGCTTGATGCTGAGCAGAAGAGGGGAGCTGAAGCTCTGAAGGGGGCCCACAAATATGAGCGAAAAGTCAAGGAAATGACTTACCAGGTAGAGCTCCCAAACCCTGAGAGGTGCTTCGTTGATCAGAAGCAGCAGTGGGGTGGGGACCCTGCACGATGCTCTGTTTACAGGCTGAGGAGGACCGCAAGAATATCCTCAGACTCCAGGACCTGGTGGACAAGCTGCAAGCCAAAGTGAAGTCGTACAAGAGGCAGGCTGAGGAGGCTGTAAGTAGGGGAGGTCTTGGGTGCCCATGCCAGCCTGAGTGACCTCCAGCCCGGAGTGGGGGTGTGTTCCTATTTCCTACTGTTCACGGAGCCAGAGGCCTAATATTCACAGGCTGTAAGAATAGGGACACCTGTACTCTTCCCTCCCCTGCTCTGTATGGCACAACCCTGCCCCATCTCCCCCTCCTCTGTGCCATTGCCTCACCCCCTATGATCCAGCCCCCTCCATTTATTCACTCAGCTTCAGCTCACCTCACCCTCTCATACCCCACCCACCCCAGAGTATCTAAGCCCACCTGCCAGCCTCTCTTTACCCTGACTCCCATACCACCTCAGCCCACCCCACCCTGCCCCTGTGACCCTGTGACCTCACCTCAGACACCTCATCCTAGTACATGTCATCCCAACATCCCCCCTCCACCTTCTCACCCCATCCCCCTCCCCAGTCCCTACAATCTCTTTCTTTCCCGGCCCTTTCTAATATCCACCACTTCTGTCCCTCCTTTTGGATCTTCCCTTGATCACATGGGGAAAACCAACAGGGAAGAAAGGGAATGGGCCAAAACCAGCATTTCCCAAAGTGTCTTCTGGGGACACTAGGTCTGAGGGCTGTTAATAGCAGGAAGCTGGGGCTAGAGGAGGGAGGGATGTTTTTTTTTTTTATAGAAAAGAAATAGATTGGGAAATGCTGGGTTGAACAAAGTGGAACTGGTGGCTTTACTTCAAGGATACTCAGATTTTATAAGTCATATGTAACTGACTCTTCCAAAAGGAAGAGACATTGCAGAATGGAATGTTTCTCGCCCTTAATGAGCCTGGGGACCCTTTCATTCTGGGAAGGGCATCCCACAGGGCTAGTATTCTGAGGAACCAAATTCAGGGACCCTGCCTTCAATAAACGACTGAACATATGGCTTCTCTCCTTGTCCTTTCTCTTCTCTGCCCAGTAGGTGGGTTGGTTCCATCTTGACATAAGGAGGCAGATCTGAACTGGTTACATGGGGAGGGCTTCATGCCTATCATACTAGTATAGTGTCAGCAGGAGCGGACAGCCTGGAGGGAGCCCAGAAGGACCCCTTTGTCAGGAACTCTTGGTTCATGATGAAATGAACCCATACAATGGCCTGACCAGAGGCAGGTAAGGCTGGGAGCAGGAACAGGGCACAGGGGACATGGGACATTGGTCTCCAACACCTCTAGGTACCTTGGGAGGACCCTGGACGTGGGTCTCTTTCAAAGAGTTCCAGTGGGAGAGACAGCACAGAGGAGACAGGTGCAGTTTGCAACCTCACCCTTCAGGAGTTCAGTTTTCTCTCCTCTGCCATCAGTGAATCCAGGGCTCAAGCTCTCCTGATTCCCCAGTTTTCCAGAGGCCTGCATGGCCTGGGGGCCTTGGAATCAGAGTAAGGGGCTTCCTCAGCCTCCCCCCACTTTCCGTTCAGGAGGAGCAGGCCAACACGCAGCTGTCCAGATGCCGGAGGGCCCAGCATGAGCTGGAGGAGGCTGAGGAGCGGGCCGACATTGCTGAGTCCCAAGTCAACAAGCTGCGGGCCAAGAGCCGCGAGGTCGGGGGCCAGGTGAGAGCCGACTTCTTCCCTAGAAGTCCTGAGCCCAGGACCAGGGAAGCACTAGGGAGAGTTCGGAGGTTACCTGTGGGTGCATTTCCCTGTTGCTGATTGGTACTGACAGATGCCACTACCGTAGCCAGAACCCCATGGTTCCAGACCCACAGGAGAACATCAGTGAGGGACCAGGAGCCACACACCTTACCATTCCCAACCCTCCCTGTGGCAAGAGGCCCTGCTTTCCAGGGGATGTATCCCTTCTCCAGGGGTCTGACAGTTTTGTTTTTGTAACACCATTTCTTACTATATTCTCTGAAGTCCCAGCCTTTCCAGCTGCCCCCACTTGAAGACTATACTCAAGCTTGCCTTCAGTTTGACTCATCTCCTGTGTACAATTTTTTTTCTCTCACAGAAGATGGAAGAATGAGACCCTCCTGACTCCTGTTACCATGGGCACCTCTGGGAGAGTGGAAAGAAAATGCCATGAGAAATAAATTCTCCTAACTGCACAGGTCCCCAGCTTTACTGTGTTGATTATCGCAGTCCATTCCTCTTCCATGGGGTGGTGGGTAGATCCTTGCCTGATCTCTTATTCATGCAAAGAAAGTAAGGAATATGCAGGTGGAGGCTTCTTGCCCCACTATCAGACAAATCGCTTCCCTCCATAGCCTTCCTTTAAAAATGGAGACCCCTTCTGGTAACTGTTGCACCTATTCTTCCAAGGAACTCCTGATTCTTTCAAATTCAGTTCCCCATTTTCTCCCTCAGTGTACAGGTAGGGAAACTGGGCCCATATTGATAAAGTACTCTGACTGCGTTGTCCAGACAAATTGGTGACTAGACCCAAAGATCACAGACTCCCAGATGGGGCTCTTTCCGCCAAGCAACTCTGCCTCTTATCCTGTCCCTCTGAGAACCTTATCTACACCCCTTTCAGACCCATCCACAGCTCCCATAACATACGGGAGGTATGAGGTGCTCTCCAATGCATGTACTCCTGGGAAGGCAGAAGCTTTGGAAGACTGGATAGGGGCTTACCTGTCTTGCAAGCCTTGCTCCTCCTTCTGGCTGGGGTCACTCCTCTCTGCCTGCATGAATTCTCTTCACTGGGCTCAGGGCCAAGAGGCGAAGGGAGCACGTGAGCCCCAGGAGCCATTGACTTCCAAAGTCAGGGCTGAGGCTGGGCCCAGCACCAATGAAGGAGCTACTGCTAATTTTAGGGCTCTCCTCCAGACCCTTGGGATCCCACTGATTCTGATTATGTGGATTTGCTTACCCTGAAGGGGTGAGAATACAGCAGGATGGAATAAGGACAGGATTGGGGGTCAAGAAGACATCTGAGTCCCAGCCTGATCACTTAATAGCTGTGTGGCCTTTGGTCAGTTACATGTATTCTCTGAACCTGAGGTGTCTCACTGGTCAGATGGACCTATGTGGTCAGGAGCATGGGCCTGGGCTTCCAGAAAACCTGAACGGGATCCTGATGTCACATACCAACCATGTGGCCTTGGACAAGTTTTTCTCATCTTTGAGCCTCAATTTTCTTCTTGTGTAAGGCAGAGATAATACAAATTACAGCTTCGCTGGGACAGATAAGGGCTTTGGGTGGTAAGGGTGCATGGCTTCTCTTAGAGGTAGTGAGAATGTTCTAAAATTGACTGTGGTGATAGATGTATAACTCTGTGAATAAACTAGAAGCCATCGAATTGTGTGGTACATCAATTGTGTCTCAATAAACCATTAACTAGTAGTAAGTATCGGTTCACTATATTCCAGGCAGTGAGACAAGTACATTATCCTCTGGAATCTTATGTCATTCCTTCTCTCCAGCCTTCTAGTCCTCCTTCCTGTTTCTTCACCATCCCACCCCCATGTGACTCTAACACAGTGGGATTGGGAGTGAGGGGAGCTGGCAGCAGGACAGTGACAGGACGTGATTCTGAGGTCAGGTGACCTCAGGTGTCTGACATCACCATTATCACTGTCATTGCCATCCTCACTGTTTTCATCATCATCACTATCACTGCTATCACTACCATCATTTCTATCCTCACCGTAGTCGCCAATGTCATCACCATGGTCGCCACCACCATCATCATCCTCACTGCTGGACTGTAGTAATGGAAGATTCTATTAACAATGATCTCTTTATTCTCCTCGATTTCACAGGCAAGGAAACTGAGGCCATTCTTGAAGTCTAGATACCAGTCACTGGTCACCCTTCCTGTCACCCACCACACTGTTTTCCCAAGAAGAGCAACAACCTCGTTTCAGATACACAGAACAACTTTGTATAATGCCCATTTTTCCTCTTTCCATGCCAGTCTCCCAGCAATCCCCTCAGGAGATCAGACAGGAATCCATGCCCTCATTTTCCAGAGCTGTTGCAGACAGGCTGCGGCTTGCCCAGCATTTAGAAGGAAGTGAGAGGGCAGCTCTGACTTGCCTCAGAGCGCAGTCTCTCAGTGGGGTACCCCCCACCCTGCCATGTGGTGTGTGCTGCATCAGTGAGAGCCCAGGGGCCCACCTGCCTGGGTTCCAGTCCTGCCCCACCACTCACCAGCTTTGCAATTTGGGGCAAATTACTTTGAGTCTCATGACGTTGAGTCTCAGCTTCCTCACATGTAAAATGGGGTATAGTGATGTAATTTATAGGGTTGCTTTCAGAGGTAAATAAGAATATTCAAAAAGCACCCCTGGTCTGGAACCTGGCATATAGTTAGTACTCTGGTAACCTGTGACCATGATGGACAGAGAAGGTGGCCTCAGGGCCCAGATGGAGTGTATGACAGGTCCAGATGGGCAGTAGTCTGGGGCTTGGGCTGTGTCTCTGAGGAGCCTCTGCTGGTTTGAGGAGTTCATGTACTATGCAGTTGGAGGTCATCAAAAAAGTTCCAACAGTGCCACTCCTCCCTGACACCCTGTCAAAAGCAGAGCTGAATTCCACCTGCTCAAGTACTCCCCAGGTCCCATGGCGCTCCCTAGGAAGAAGTCACCCCAAGTTACCTTGACCTACCTGCACTTACCTGGCCCCCAATATCCCAGGCCCAGTCCCCCTGATCTCAGAGTTAGAAGAGAAAGAATATTCCTATATACTTCATAGTGGATAACAGTGTCTTCTACTACATCAGAATCCCGAATATCAAAGGGAGAGATGAATGAATGAATGAATGAATGAATGAACAAATAAATGAGAATCTTTCATACCTAACACCGAGTATGCTCTGACAACAATAAAATATATTTTTTTTAATTTTCTGAGACCTGGACGAAAAAGAAGGGAATGAACGTGATGTTCCTGTGCTTAGTGTTCTTCCCCAGCATCTGCATGTCACATTCCCATGCTTTGGCAGCTGGAAGCCAAGTCTAAAGTCTTGGGCTCTTTGGATTGGTACCCCTGGCCCCTCCAAAATGCAGAAGGAACTCAAGGGGACTTGCACACAGTGAGAGAGAGAGTACACAGCACAAAGCTTGGGCTTCTGTCTTGGCACATCATACCTTCCAGGAGGCCTTGGATAGGCCCGAGAATGTCTCTCAGCCTCAACACGGGGCTGAGGCCTGGGCCCTTCCTGTCTTCACAATGGTGTTGAAAGATTCCGTGTGATATTACACAGGTTTCCTCCACTCTACAGTACTGCCCACATTGGAGACAGCACTGTGGCTGTTTTACCAAAAACAGTGATTATAATGAAGATGTTGATATTTTTATTATTATTATTCAGCAGTGAAACAGCCACCAAACCTGGACTTGGAGCCCTGGGGCCTCGGACAGCAGAGCCTACCTGGCCGATAAGCCCCTTCAAAACAGAGCTTTGCTGCCACCTCCTGGCTGTAGAAAGACAGGACTTTGATTAAGCCAATGACATAGAGATGACATGCCTAAAGTCTTGAAATTAGACAGAGGTGTCCTTGGAAATCATGACCATCTGGTCCAGACCCCTGGTTTTGCAGAGGAGAGTATTCAGATTAGTGATAGGATCGGATAACCCCTGAGGATGCCGTCGGAATAAGACACCCGGGTCTCTGGGCTCCCAGGGCAGGGCTCCCCCAGCTCAGTTTCCATATCAAGGGGGCCTGCAGGAGAGGGAGGGCTCCAGGCAGAGTGTCCCAGTGACAGCCCGGGGGGTGGAGGGTGAAACCATGAGCAGGTGTCCACTCCCAGACCTCACTCTCCGAACCCCAGGAACTTCAGGTAGGCTGGAGAAAAAGGCAGTGTGCCTCCACAAATAACCCCCTGCCCTTATCAGAGGCAGAGGACCAGACCTTAATACTCTTGGGTGAAGGTGGCCCATGGCAGTTCCAAAAGGCCTAAGACAAAGGATTAGAGTGTCCACTCCAAGGGAGATACCCAAGATTCGTACCTATGTCATTTGACCTTTTAGACCCCTTATGCCTTCTTTCAGTGGCCCAAGACTGACAGTTTGGGGCTCCTTGCCCTCTGGCTTTTGGGTAGGTCTGGCAAATGGGGAGTTAGGATAAGAGAGCAGAGGGAAAGAGAGCAGAGCGAGGTCAAGGGTGTTGACTCCCTCCCTGCAGAAAGAGGTCCCATTTCCTGTCAGATGTCCCTCCCTAGCCCTCCTGGTAACATAACTGGTCTCCTCACCCCTGCTTGCACCTTTGGGCCTGGGGAAGGTAATGGAACCCCAAGCTACCAGACATGGAGTTCTGCTGAATCCCTGGGGTTCTCCAACACCTGCCCACGCCTAGGTAATGAGTCTCTTTCTCAAATGCTCCTCACCTTACGCTGACCTGGGTGTGCCATCTATTTCCTGTTGGAGCCCTAATTTATACAGGACCCCTATTTCACTGCTCTGTGTCCCCTCCTGCAGAGCAGGACCAGCTGACCATGCAAAGTAAGAGTCAATGTAGCCTGTGGATATCTCCAGGTCACAAACCCCATTCACATGCTAACAACACATTCAGTTTCATTGCACATTTCAGCATGGCACGGTCCTTCACCAAGATCAGGCTTCTAGGATGGCTCCCAGGCTCCTTGCTGTATTTAAACCAGGGTTCATGCTCATAGCTCTTGAACCCATGAAGATGCAGGCATTTCCTCCAGGGTCTGAGTGACATCAGCAGTGTCCTGGAACCAGCTCATACCAGCTCATAAAAGCCAATTATAATTTTTAAGAAGTGTTGTGAGCCAGTTTTTATGCACAGATATTATTAAAAGCTAAATTATGTAAATATATTAAAAACAAAGGTAATAAAAATTCAGAACTCAGAAGTTCCTAATTATTTATTACATTTTATTGTTATCTATGCTCCTGAGGTTACTTATAACTAATAAATCTGCGTGGTGGAAATACCATCAAATGGTGCACCACTTGCATGGCGTCCCCTCTCCACATTCAGTGATGTCATGTTGGTAGCTTGAAACAGGCTATGGTGGAAACAGTCACACCACAGAAACTGGCAAACATGACAACGCTGGGCTTTTTACTTGTTTGCTTGTTAAACATTTACCAGCACGCCACTAAGTGGAACTAATGAAACCCAAATAAAAACAAATCTGCTGTCCTGGCCAGGTGGCTCAGTTGGTTGGAGCATCATCCCATACACCAAGAAGTTGTGGGTTTGATTTCTGGTCACGGTGTGTACCTGGGTTGCAGGTTCAATCCTCAATTGGGACGCATACAGGAAACAACTGACTGATGTGATGTTTCTCTCTCTCTCTCTCTCTCTCTCTCTCTCTCTCTCTCTCATCAGTGAAAACTTATCTTCAGGTAAGGATTCAAAACAACAACAACAAACAAATCTGCAATTCTGTATATGGAGATATTGGGGCTTGCAGGGCCAAGCCCACCCCCAACTTCCTACCAGCCCTACTAGATGGCTATCAAGGCAGCAAATCGAGAGGACTGACTGCTCAGGGCAGGGGATTTACATTGTGCAGAGTGCGGGCATGTGAGGAGGATGGGCAGGAAAATGCCATCGAAGTCCCAATTCCACGGCTATTCCCAGGTCATAGGGAATCTCATTTAGCTATAACAGAAAACCAGCTTCGAATGTCTAGGTGTAAAAGACAATTTATTGGTTCATGCAAATGAAAATTCTAGGGATAGGTAGTCAATCTTCAGGCAGAGTGGACCCGCGGGTATGTGGTTTGATCTAGGTTTTCAAACCACAAATCTAGGTTTGATTTCTTTCCACTTCTCAGCTCTGCTTTCCTCTAAAATAACTACATTCCCAGGAAGCCTGCCCCTTTGGAATTGGAACATGGCCAGTGTATAGCCTGTGTGTTACAGTCTTGGGCTCGCAGTCCGAACAGAACAGCTTCTCTCTCCTGGGAGTCCCAGCAGAGCTCCAGGCTGGTCCTCATGGGCTCTGAATGTTCCAGACGGGCGGGCTCCTGGTCAGAATGTGGCAGGAGGGTTTGGACTTTTGATAGGTCAGGTCTGAGTCATGGGGAACCAATTCCACCCAAACCCCATGAACTGAGAGTCAGGAGGGCTGTTCTCTCTTCCTCCCACTAGGTCAAGTTCCTATCCCAGAAGCAGCAGGGTGGGTGGGGGTGGGACCACCATTCACCGTGAGGGCCACCCAGCACTTCGCTGGGGGCTTGCTGAGTGGGCTTCTCACACTGGAACTGGCCTGGCTACGCCTCTCCACAGAGTCACACTGCGGAGCCCTGCACCGTCTGTAAACCCCCGGCACAAAGTGGGCCATCGAGGCACCAGCACCAGTGGTGTTTTCCTTTCCTCCGCACTTATCCTCACTGTCTGCTTCCCACAAAAGAGATAACACTGTAAATAAAAGATTCTGAGATATGGGGTATGTGTGGGAACTTTATCCTCACTCATCGCTGAACCAGCTGGCACTCAGACCCAGCAGAAACCCCTCACCCTTCAACACTCCCCAGGTGTCTAACTTCTCATCACATAACATCATTTCCTCCCCCATTGGTGACCCACATTCCACACAGGGCCTCTCACTGCTGCCAGGAGCAGAAAGACCATTGCTCAGAGGCACTGCCCTGCAGTTAGGCGTTTCCTGTCCCATGAGTCAGGCAGGAGCAGGCTGGGTGGGGCCAGACACAACATCTGGACCAGATCGGGACAGGGCTGGGGTCCGAGGACAGGGCTGGCCCTCAGCAGCTAGTGGCATTCCTCCTTCTGGGGAGCAAGCAGACAACTCATCCGCTGAACAGTGAACGACGCAGGGCCTGTGACAGGCCAGGAGCAGTTCTGAGCACTGGGAACACAGTAATGCAACAAATAACAAACGTTAGCAGTGCCTTCCCCTCAAAGGTATCCCAGTCTACGCTGGTGGCTCAGCTGATTAGATTAGAGCATTGTCCCGTGCACCCAAAAGGCTGTGGGTTAGGTCCTCAGTCAGGGCACATGTCTACGTTGCAGGTTTGATCCCTAGTTGGGGCGTGTACAGAAGGCAACTGATCCATGTTTCTCACAGTGATGTTTCTCATTCTCTCTCTCTCTCTCTCTCCACCACCCCCTCCACCTGCCTTCATCTAACTTTAAAATCAGTAAATATCCTCAGGTGAGGTTAAAAAAAAGAAGATATTCCAAATTCATCTCAGTATCCCGAGTGGCCCCTGGTTTCCCCTGCCTCGCTTGTTCTCTCCCATCCCTCTGCGGACACGCAGCACTTCCTATGCAGGCCTGTGAGTATCGTAATCGCTCCTTCCCTGGCTTCTCTGCACCACCACACCACAGCCCCACCAGGGCCACCCTTGTTACCATCGTAGAACCCTCCAGCACAGACAAGGCCATCCCTAGAGGTTTCTGGAAAGGATCACTGTTCATAACAGAATTTTCATAATAAAATAATTTCAAATAACAAAAAAAAAATGCTTAGTAATAGAACATTGCCTGAATATCTTATGGCAATAACTATAATAACAGTAGCTAACACTAATTAAGCACACCTTATATGCTAGATGCTGTTTTAAAAACTTTGCATGATTGTCTCATTTAATTCTCACAAAACCCCTATGCTGTAAGGTCTTACATTATCCTCATTTTACAGGTGTGGCTCAGAAAAGTTAAGAACTTGCCTAAAGCCACACAGCCTCTAAGTGGTGGGGTCCAAGCTTGCAACCACCTTGCTAGTCTAGGGTTACTTGAAGGGTTTGTATACTTGGTGGGTTATGCATACTTTAAAAGGCAAAAACACAAACAACATTCAGCTACATTGAGATGTGCTTATTAATGTGTTTACTTAAAGAAGTTAAATGAAAGACACTTACATTAACATTGACGTCCTGATCAGAGCCACGTGAAAATGCATGGATGTGTCAGGCAAGCCCATGATCCAGGTATCAAGATGGAGTTTCTGATCTCTTTTGGGTCTTCATTTCCCTGTAAAGCTCTGTATAATTTTTTAAAATTATCTACCTCTGAGTTTTATGTCCTTGAGCCTGGACAAACTATTCACTAATTTGATAGATGAATTCTTGCTGAGAGGTAAAGGCATAAGACTGGTTTCATTCTGCCACTTCCCAGAAAGTGCGTCTTACAGGGATCCTGAAACAAGGTCCTGGCTGACGGGTGGCTTTGGTGGAGTGGGACAGGCTCTGGGAAGCCCTGGAAGATGGAAGAGGAGACTCTGGGGTGGTAGGGGTGGGGGATCCTTGTGAAGAGTGTCACAGAAGTGTCAACTTTGTCACAAAATCTACTTCATTCTTGGCCTGCTCAGAGAAACCCTTCTTCATAGCCAAGGAAGGACCCCTATCTGTGCGACACCCTCCTAGCCCCTCAAATGCCCCAGTGTGGCTTTAAGGCATGATGGAGATAGGAAAGCCCAGGTTACTGGGGTTGGACTCAGGTGACTACAGACAGGAGGGCAGGAGTGTTTGGAGAGGTGTGGTAGGAGAGAGCAGGAGGCTCACCCCGGCATGGGTCCAGGTTGGGCAGATGCACATGGCACTGTCCAGCTCTGGTGTGATTTCTTTCCTTCAGCCCGAAGAGCTTCCCAGAAGCATGAGTGAACTAAAAATTCCCCAGAGACTGGAGCCAGCTGGGGAAATACTGAAAGAAATAGCTCTAAGTGGCAGGAGGTGAAAGGGGGTAAAGAGAGAAGTTGCGGGCTAAAGCAGACAGGAGACTCAACTACCTTCCATCAAGCCAGAAGTTAAAGGGATTTACAAAATTGTAAAACAATGCCACTCTTCTCATTTTTTTTTTTTTTTGGAAAATACAGTTATTTTCACAAAAGTGTGTGTTAATTTTAGTGAATTAATTATTTTTTAAAATAAATTATATATTTTAATTTTTTTTCAGTTTTGTTTCCTAGTACAGTAAATATCAATAGGCAGGCTCCACATAGCCAAAAGTCCTGTGAGGGCCACACTAATTTTTTAAAGTTTAAAGGGATATGGAGAACAAAACTTTTGAGAACCAATGACACAGGACTTGAACCTGGAAGGGGCCTGCTGTGGCCAGAGCTTTGGAAAGGAAGGTGGATTCTCTCCACCCTTGTCCCAGCATAACCTCAGCCTGCTGTGGTGAAGGGGACACAGGGCATAGCACAGGGAAAGGGAAAGGGAAAGCTCTCCTCACTTCCTTTCCTGGAATGTGCCCTGACTGGCCCCTGCTTCCAGTGTCACACCCTGTCCTCCCAAGCACATGGCTGCGCAGGTTTTCCCATCATGAAAAATGCTGACGATGCCTCTGCCAGCTGGCGGGTAGGAGAGAGGGGTGGCAGGAGGCCATGGGGCTGGTAAACAGGACAATTGCTTGTCACCCACACTCACGGTGCTGCTTCCCCTGCCAGCCAAGGCTTGGATGAAGAAGACCTTTAGAGTGAGTGTGAATTCAGCTGCCGCACTGGGTGGTCCTATAGTCCTTCTTCTCCTCCCCACCCTGAGAAAACAACCTTGTGGGCATCTTCTCCAACCACCACACAGCCCACAGCTTACAAAAACTACTTTTCCACCCAGTTAAGGAAAGACTGGTGTAAATCACCCTTGGTCGGCCCACTCTTCCAGCATTATGGAGCCCAGAGAGGACGTGACAGGTAGGCTCTGCTCCTTACGGGAATGGTCCGTGTAACCCAGGAGGGTACTCTGAGGCTCTGGAAAGAAATAGTGTGGTAAAGATGGCAACGAGACACTCAAGTCAGGCTGTAGACTTTTCTTGGCTGAAGATGCTTACGGGAGTGAAACATTTAAGGAAGAAAGAATCCCAAACTTACCCAAACTCCTCCAGAAAAACAAAGCAAAAAAGGGAAGTACTCCTCCTCCCCAGCTCACTTTATGAGGACCAAGGGAACTTCTGATATAAAAAAATTTAGGCTAGTCTCAGCCACGACTGTGATCATAAATGCAAAAACGTCTAAAAATTGTATCAGGAAACTGAATCTAGCAATATACAGTATAAGAAAGATAAGTACAGTGAAGTGCCCTTGAGTATATTGGGAACAATAAAAAAGGACACTGGTGGGAAAACTGGTGTTCATTTAAAATAAAATCTGGAGTCCATTTATTAATAATGTATCAACATGATTTCTTAGCTTTCGATGGTCCATGATTATGTAAGATGTTAATGTTAAGGAAAACTGGGTGTTGGGAACCCTCTGTATATCCTTGCAACTTTTTTTTGTAAATCTAACATTAATCCAAACTAAAAGTCCATTTTTAAAAGTTTTAAAAAATCAAAGTACTAAAGCCAATTGTGTTTGTGTATACTAGCATCAAAGAGGTAGAAACTGATTTTGAAAATTATACTACTTAAAACTAAATATTAAAAATTAAGTTTCCAGCAGCAAATAAAACAAAATATGTGTAAGAGAAAATAAAGAACTTTATCACCAGAGCTATTTAAAAAGACCTAAAACAAAGGTATATCATGTTTATTGATCATTAGACTCAATAGCATGAAGGTACCAATTCCTTCCAAATAGATTTATAGATTCAGTACAGTCCAAGTTAAAAACTTCTACAGCTTTTTATTTTTTTTCTTTCTTTCTCCCTCCCAACTCCCTCCTTCCCTCCTTCTCTCTCCCTCTCTCTCCCTCTCCCTCTCTCTCTCTCTGCAGAAGTTAACCAGTTAATTCTGTTTTATAAAGAAAAGCAAAAGATTGAGAATAACTAAGGCTTTTTTTTTTAAGAAGAACGTGGTAGAAAGATTTGTTCTTCCAAAAGAGACCCATGGGGCATTGGGAAGAATGTGTTTTTTAAAAGGAAGCAGATTACTTTTTTTCCTTTTAAAAAATAGCATGCTACAGAAAATAACTAATACTTATTAAATGCTTATATATGCCAAGCACTGGTTCTAAGACTATTTTGTATTCAAGGTCTGTCCAGAAGGCATCCAGCCATGTAATATAAAAAAATGGAGACATTTATCGAAGAAGATACAAGATACAAAAAGCATTGTACATAGGACAATGACACCTCAGTCCTCCTCAAAGTAGGCACATTGGGTCCTCACACAGTTCTTCCAGTCGTTATCAGCTGCCCTGTTGTATTTTCCTGAATCTCATCAACAGTCTGAAATCTCTTCCCTTTCAAAGGTGATTTTAGTTTTAGGAAAAGCCAGAAATCACAGGGCACCAAATCTGGGTTGTAGGGTGGCTGAGTCACCTAGGTGATTTGATATTTTGCTAAAGAACTCTGCATGAGACATGATGCATGATCAAGTACATTTTCATGATGAAGCTGCCAATGATTAGCTGGATGATTTCTGAATTATCCAAACAGCTTCTGTGAAGGAATGTTCAAGCTTAATGCAAAATTTGATGCAGATTCATTGCTCTACTTGCTCAGTCATTTTGAATACAACGACCACACAGTACACATGCTCACTCACTCAATGGCATCTACCACCCCCACTGACTAATACAGTGAAGTCATCATTGTTCATGTATGCACATTCCAGGCCACACTCCTTGGCTGCCAGGTTACATCAAAGTCACACAAATAGTGCTCCTTATGTTAACAATGGCTGGACTTTTTCTGGACAGATTTTTGAAAATCACTATGTTGTATGCCCTGGCTGGTGTAGCTCAGTGGATTGAGCTCGGGCTGCGAACCAGGCATCGCAGGTTCGATTCCCAGTCAGGGCACATGACTAGGTTGCAGGCCATGTCCCCCAGCAACCGCACATTGATGTTTCTCTCTCTCCCTCTCCCTTCCCTCCCTAAAAATAAATAAATAAAATCTTAAAAAAAAAAAAAAGAAAATCACTATGTTGTTAAACCCTCTTATTAATTCTAATATTTATATATTGACTCCTTGGAAAATGCTATGTATACAATCAGCAAGTAATGGAAATTTTGTTTCCTTGTTCCCAATCCTTGTATTCTTACTTTTTTTCCTGTCAAATTAAATTAGGCAGGACTTCGATTAATAGAGATAAGGATGGTAGGTATCTATGTCTTATTCCTGATCTCAAAGGAAAAGCTTTCAACATTAAGCCTGATGTTTCAGTAAACCTATTTGTAAATATTTTTTTATCAGATCATGGAAATTCCCTTTTATTCCTAGTTTAAGAAGGAGCACTTTTAAAAGCAGGGAATGGGTATTGAATTTTATCAAACCTTGTTCTCTATAGTCATTCAGTTGATCATATGATCTTTCTCCTTTAATCTGTTTATACAGAGTACCGATTTTCTACTCAATGCTGGAATAAACCCAACCTCATCCAGGATATACGAGTATATACTCATTCAATCCTCTCAATATTTCAAAGATGTAGCTACCATTATTGCCCTGGTTTACATCTTCAGAGAGCAGTAGGCAAAGCCAAGGAATATGAGAACAAGGCCAAGGCCAAGGCCAAGGCCAAAGCCCACAGTGGAATCCCCAGTCCCCAGAGGGTTCTGACTGCCAACACACTCCAGAGAGATTCAGATACACACTGAGCTCCCCATTTGAGCTCATCAGCTCTACAAATGTTATCTCTTGGGGCAGACCCAAGGGAACCACTGAAGCCTCTCAGGGTTTGTTTTATGCTAAAATCAGCCCCAAACACTGACAAAGCTCAGAAAGTGTTAGGAAGGGGGTGGGAAGGGGGTGGGAAGGGGGTGCAGTAACTTCCTAGTGCATTGGGACTCCTACTGGTGCCAAGGACAAATTGGGAATTCCCAGAATATTCCTTTTGTTTTTTCCTCTTTAATATACGTGCCCTTCAAAAGACCTCTGGCTTCTAACAAAAGGTGCCAAAATATAATTTTGAAATGTTATACAAATCAAACCCCCTGCCCCTGCCTCCTCTGTAGGACCAGGGAGAAACTAAGCTGTGAGCAGACAAAGAGGAGGGCTTCCTGGAAGGCGGCATATCATGGTCACAGTGGCAGGGGCTTGGGAAACTCCAGCATCTCCTCATGATAAAGTAAAGCCTTGGGTGTAAAGCACAGCCTTGGGATAAAGTACAGCTGTACTTTAGCCTCACCCAAGGGGTGAGGGGGGATGTGGCTGTAACACAGAACACTCAGCTAATGTCAGCTGTTAGAATACTGAAGACAAGTGACAAATAGGGCTGGTTTGTTCCCAGGCACACTGCCTGGCACATATTAATGCAGGGACACACCACACTGGGAGGCTATCTCCTACCAACCAGGACAAAGGAGGAAGGAAGTGACAGCTGAGAGGTCTGAGACTTTGTTCTAAGGTTTGCCCTTAGACTTCATCCTGTACTGAATAATTTTGGTTGCCCTTGAAAATAAAAACAAAAGGAAATGGTGTATTCCAAAGACTGAGTGCCCTTTCCTTGCCAAACAACCCTCTAGGGCAATAATAACAGTAATAATAGTAACTATTATTTCTATTTATTAAGTGCCTACTATTCATATGTTCTATATCCCTTAGGCTTTTCACTCCTCCTCTAATTCCATGAGAAAGATGCCTCTGTGTCCATTCTGTAGATGCACTAACAAGGTTAAAATTTGCCCCTGTAGAAAGGGAGGGAGCCTGGATTTGACCATGAGGTGGAACCCACACTCTTCAGCACCTCATTGTACCACCTGTCTAACAGCAGCAAATGGCAAGAAAGGCAGGAGTTCTCAGCTGGTGTTCTCTGTACTCCTCAGGCTTCACTTCAGCCAAATCATAGGACCCACACAGCCTTGGGGTCCCCTCAGGGAGCGAGTTCTCTGCCAGAACCATTCACTAGTTCTCTATCTTACCCAGAGGCTATGGGGCAGGTTCTCGAGGCTACAGTCAGCCCCTGCTCCTCCCTGTCATATCCACACACTCCCACTACATAGGCTCTGGGACCCTGAAGCAAGGACTTGCTGCCCACTGCTGACCCATCAGGGCTGTGCTGGCTCATAGAACGCCATGTGCTGTGAGTCAGGCACACAATGACCTCTGAACCTTCCTGCCCTCAGGTCTGGCTTCACCAACAATGTCCCATGGGAGCAGATCTAGCCCCTCTACTCAGGCACATGCCAGGCACAGAATACACACTGACACTCAGCCTGCATCTGGGGTTAGAGATGCTGCCGCTCTTCAGTCACACAAACATGCACACACACACGTACATGAGAGCTCCTTTATTTCCTGCTGACCACAGTGACTTTCCTTATCCCACAGAAGAACAAAGTCTTTTTAAGCCTTCACCTGCACAATCATAACCAGCCTGTTTCCAGGTACTTGTAAGAATCCCTTTCATTACCACCAGCTCTTTCTGCCTTGACAATGTTTTACAGCTTTTCTTTTACCATGCTTTTCTCTCTCTGTGGCTGGTATGTATGCTCCTCAGACCCCTGTCACTCTTCCCTGCTTTGCTCTTTTCCTCTTTTGTTCTTCCTTTCATGGTTCAGACTGATCTCTGCCTTGTAGGTTTGGTGAAATTTTCTGCCATGCTTCTTTCATCTTCAGCTTGCCTCATCTGTGGTATTTTAATAGTAGCACCCTGTGGTAGGGTCCTCTTCTTACTCTACAGACCAGGAAAGTCCTTTTCTGATGCACCAGGCCTGCCCAATTTCTCATAATATAGGCCCATCAATTTGTTTACTTCTTTGTTGACTTTACCCTACCTGAGGCCAGACTGTCAACTGCATAAGGACAGGTACCCTTCCTGTCATGTTCAATACTATATTCCTAGTACCTAGGACAGTGCCAAGCACACAGTAGTGGCTCAGCAAATATCTTCAGAATTGGTGATACTCAATTGAACATTCTTAACAATTCAAGTCACACCCCAACATAAATGTATTCACAAGAGAAAGTGCAATGGAATGATGAAGAGAGCAGGATATGAATGCTGGTTCTGTCACCTAACCCTGGATGACCTCAGGTGGGACACTTTGCCTTAATTTTCCCAACTATACAGTGGGGTTATCTGTGCACCTACGTCAAGGTTATTGGGAAGAGTAAATGAGTCAATACATGTAAAACACTTAGAGCTGTCTACAATGAAGTGAATTTCAGTAAACATTATCTATGACCGTCATTAGTTACTCTATGAGCTCAGTGTGTAGCAAGGGCAAAAATGGGAAGGACATCATCCTGACATGTGAGGCAGCTGGACAAGCTGCTATCAAAGAGGCAGGAATGAGGGGTTGTAAGATCCCTGGGACCAGAGCAGCTATCCCTGCTAGGGGGTATTGGGAAAGGCCACTGGGTCTTGAGGGTTAACTAGGAGATGACCAAGTGACAGGCGGGAAAGGCTTGCAATACATGACTGAGGTGTGGGGAGGGGCGGGGGAGAGGTAACACTGAAAGGGTACTGCAGGACCCAACTGTTCAAGACTAAATACATTATACTTAGTGTACAATTAAAATAGAATAAAAGAAGCCTTCCACATGTACTATTCAGAACTCTGTCTTCAAAATATCCCTCCAGTAGACTTTTCCTTTTTTTAAAACTACTCTCTAGATCCAGTAGGATTTTCTCTTTTCAAAAACATAGCTGGAAGGTCAAAGGGAATAGTCACTTTTTCTGAGCGTGTTCTCCAAAACTGGTGCCTTTTGAACTATTTTTAAGGTATATATTGGCATGAAAGACCTTAACACTATTATTTAAAAGGCCTTAGAGGAAGCAGAGTGAAATCTACAGTCAAACTATATGATTAGATCATAAGCCTCATCATTTATAATTTTCCAAACCTTCTTCCTTTCAAACTAACAAGAGCATCTTAATTCTCCATAATACACTCATTAAAAAAATATTTAATGAGACTTATGGCCAAGATGGAGGCATAGGTAGATACACTTTGCCTCCTTGCACAACCAGAAGAAGGACAACAACAAATTTAAAAATAAAAAATAACCAGAACTGCCAGAAAATCAAACTGTATGGAAATCCAACAACCAAGAAGTTAAAGAAGATACATTCATCCAGACTGGTAGGAGGGGCGGGATACAGGCAGCCAGGGTGGAGAGGACCCAGAGTAAAGTGGTGGCCGGAGCAGCAGGCAGTCCCACATATGTGTGTGGATGAACTGGGAGGAACAACTGAAGAGCGAAACAGACCATACAACCCAAGTTTCCAGAACAGAGAAATAAAGTTTCAAAACCTCTGAATGAAAAAGCCTGTGGGGGTTGAGGTGGCAGGATAAACTCCCAGCCTCACAGGAGAGTCCACTGGAGAGACCCACAGGGTCCTAGAACATTTCAAGCCCACCCACCCAGGAGTCAGCAGCAGAAGGGCCCCATTTTCTTGTGGGTAGTGGGGGAAGTGACTGAAAATCCACTGAGAGCTGAGCAGCAGCACTGTTCCCTCTCAGACCCCTCCCCCACATGCAGCACACAAGGCAGCCAAGTGGGTTGCCCAGTCCTGGCAAATACCTAAAGCTCCACCCCTTACTATATAACAGGGGCACCAAGACAAAAAAAAAAATATGGCCCAAATGAAAGAAAAGATCAAAACTCTAGAAAAAAAATACAACTTACTGATGAAGAGATAGCCAACATATCAGATGCCACATTCAAAACACTGGTAATCAGGATGCTCACAGAATTGGTTGAGTATGGGCACAAAATAGAGGAAAGTGAAGGCTATGTAAAGTGAAATAAAGGAAAATGTACAGGGAACCAACAGTGAAAGGAAGCAAACTGGGACTCAAATCAACTGTTTGGAGCAGAAGGAAGAAATAAACATTCAACCAGAATAGAATGAAGAAATAAGAATTCAAAAAAAAAATGAGGAGAGGCTTTGGAACCTCTGGGACAACTTTAAATGTTCCAACATCTGAATCACAGGGGTGCCAGAAGGAGAAGAGAAAGAGCAAGAAATTGAAAATTTATTTGAAAACATAATGAAGGAGAACTTCCTTAACCTGGCAAAGGAAATAGACTTCCAGGAAGTCCAGAAAGCTCAGAGAGTCCCAAAGAAGTTGGACCCAAGGAAACATACATCAAGGCACATCATAATTACATTACCCAAGATTAAAGATAAGGAGAGAATCCTAGAAGCAGCAAGAGAAAAGGAGACAGTTATCTACAAAGGAGTTCCCATAAGACTATCAGTTGATTTCTCAAAAGAGACCTTACAGACAAGAAGGGGCTGGAAAGAAGTATTCCAAGTCATGAGAGGCAAGGACCTTCATCCAAGATTACTCTATCCAGCAAAGTTTTCATTTAGAATGGAAGGGCAGATCAAGCGCTTCCCAGATAAGGTCAAGTTAAAGGAATTCATCATTGCCAAGCCCTTATTATAGGAAATGTTAAAGGGACTTAACTAAGAAAAAGATAAAAAATATGAACAGTAAAATGACAACAAATTCACAACTATCAACAACCAAACCTAAAAAACAAAAATGAACTAAGCAAAAAACTAGAACAGAAACAGATTCACAGAAATGGAGATCACATGGAGGGTTATCAGCAGGGAGGGGGAGTAAGGAGAATGAGAAAAAGGTCCAGGGAATAAGAAGCATAATTGCTGGGTACAAAACAGACAGGTGGAGGTGAAGAAGAGTATAGGAAATGGAAAAGCCAAGTAACTTATATGTATGATGCCTGGACCTGCACTAAGGTGGCGGAATGATGGTGGGAGGGGAGTGCAAGGTGAAGGGGAGTAATGGGGAGAAGAAAGCAGGACAACTGTAATAGTATAATCAATAAAATATATTTAAAATATTTAATGACCACCTACTATGGGGTAAGCTGTGTCCTGAACCTTGGGGATAAAACACAGAGCAAAAGAGCCAGAAGTCCATACCCTTATGGAACTTGACTCCAGGAGAAGATAAACTTTAACTGCTACTGATGTAAGTATGTTTGGGATTTGCAACATCATACTGGATTTTTTATAAAGGGATTTAATGCATTAAAACTCAAGTTAAGCCCTGGCTGGTGTGGCTCAGTGGATTGAGAGCAGGCCTACGAACCAAAGGGACGTTAGTTCAATTCCCAGTCAGGGCACATGCCTGGGTGTGGGCCAGGTCCCCATTTGGGGATGCACAAGAGGCAACCACACACTGATATTTCTCTTCCTCTCTTTCTCCCTCCCTTCCCCTCTCTCTAAAAATAAATTAATTAATTTAAAAAAAACCCTCAAGATGTATTTGCAGTAGGAAAAATTGTGAAAACCCAAGTAGGAAGATGGCCAGAGGAATGCTTTCATCAACCCATTCCCCAGGTTTCTGGCTTTCCACACCCTTGGTTCTTTCCAAGATCAGTTTCTGAGATCCACGTTCCCACATGCTTGTTCCTTGCCACCCTCCTGCAGCCGAGCACTGGCAGACCATGCCAGTTAGAAATGTAATCAGCTCCAACTCTCAACTCCGCAACAAACACTTAAACAACGCAACATTTGGGGAAGTGGTCTCACTGTCTGGCAGCACAACTGTGTTATCTTGGCTCTTTTTATCTTTCTGTTCTTCCTTTGGCTTTTTTTACCATCATGGCCCAGGATGGCTGCCCCAGCTCTGGATAGCACTTCTACATTCCAGACAGGAAAAAGAAGAAAAGAGATATCAGTGAGCTCTCAACTTGTCTCACACATACACACCCATACACACACACAATTTCCCCCCCCCCAGAAATCCCAGGTAAACGTCCTCTTCTTATCATTGGCCTATGCCAGGTCACATGGCCACATCTAGCCCAAGGGAGACTGGGAAATTCTGTATTTGAATTTTCAGCTTCCATAATTGGAGGCAACTTGAGAAAGAAGTCCAGGAATGGCTTTTGTAGGCAAACAGCAGAGTCTGCCAGAAAAGCCTTCACAGGGAAACCACAAGGCATCAGACTGATGGTTGCTCAAGCCATTTTAGGCTGGGAAATTTTTAAAAACTGAGGAAAAGGGGGTACATTTCCAGCTGAGCCAAACATTGTGAGTTAGACCAGAGGTAGGCCCATCTCAGGAATAATCCTAGGCCAGGAAGCCCCTCCACTGGAAGAAAAGCCTCTATGCCCCTGTGACCAGATGTGTGGCTCCAGGTTCCCAGTTGTGTGGCACTGCAGGATACTCTACCATGAACCCAAATGGTGAGTTACATTGTGGAGCAGGCAGAAATTGAAGATATTATGTTAATAATATGGCTTTATCAGTTGTTAGGGATTAAAAGCTAAAGGAGAGGGCAACTTCCCACTCATGTTGATCACATAAACCCATCAAATTAGGACATGCTTTTGTCAGGAATAAGAATGGGACTAAGGAATCAAGCCCACTTTCCCACCAAGAATATCTTTTTCCCTAATCAGCTGAATTGTATCCTTTACCCAAGTTATATAAACACTTGCTAGCACCATTATTATAGGTCCAAGTGTCTCATTTATGCCAGCTTAAGGGCTCTGGGTTCCCACGCATGGGAAGTTGGAAAGTGACAGTTCAGTCAAAACAGAAGTTTGGCATGACACAGTAATAAAAAAAAGAAAAGTCCCAAACCAAGTTTTGGGTGTGTCTCTGCACATGTGTTTGTGAGAAAACACACCCACACATAATGTTAAAGGGCTGCACTGGCCTGATTACATCCAAGGACAGGCCTGCCCTTGTGTTTCTGACCATGCTTAAATGTTTTAATTCCACAAGCAATTTTGGATACCCACAGTGCTTTTCTCTCATTTGGACAAGTTAAACCATCTCACTTTGTGGAGAGAATAAAATTCATCACCCTGCTGTTATGTTTAGAGACATTCTCTGTAAAATAAGCCACGGCTTCTGCAACTTACAGATTTATCTATCTATTCATCCGTCTTCCATACACCCATCCATCCTTTCATCCACCCATTCATCCATCCATCCATCCATCCACCCACCCAACACTCATTCCTTTCCCTGGGCCTTTCACTATGCTCTGTGCTCTCTTCTTCCTTGCCTAGCAGAGATGCATTTTACCCTGTTCAGCCTCTGCTTTTCTCAGGGAATGACTTTCTTCCTTCTCCATTTTGTGAAATCCCACAGACTCTTAGAATCGAGGTTCAACTCTCTTTTGGAAGATCTTTCATGAACCTCCACTGTAAACCCACAATATTATCTTCCATCTTAATTGTTACGGTACTTATGTTTTATATCACTCTTTTATTATGTAATAAATTACTGCCTTCAATGTCTCTTTACTGTTATGTTGCATTGCTCTTGTCTCTTGAGGTTAAAATATTCTGCATTATTTCTGATCTCCCCAAATAAATTGTAAACTTTGTGAGGAGAGAGATTATGGTTTTTACTTCTTTGCAACATCTTTCCACAGCTGTTCTTTTGTATAATATGCAAATCGTAGGCATTTAACAAATACTTTGATTGGGTGCATAGTTTCCTAGTCTGTGAAGTGGGGATAATATTGGTGTTCTAAAAATATCATGAGAATTAATTGAGATGGTGTATATTAAAAAGCTTCTTGAACTGCAAAGTCCTAAGGACATTATTGATGATAATATTGCCTTATTTTTAATAAAAGTAATAGCCATATGCTAGGTTGTCTCAATGAACAAGAATATAATCAATAAACACTTTACTAGTACTTACAGAATGATTAGGTCCCATGCAAGTTACCAGAGCTACGAGGTGGATGGAGCATAGTCCCTGCCTTTGAAGAGCTCTTATCTTAGCAAAGAAGCAGACACATAAGTGCCTGCACTTGTGTGTGAGGCTGCAGAAAACACCATAGTACATATGCAAAGTGCTCAGAGACACATAAGGAATTCCTTCATTCTGCCCGGGAGGTTAGGAATAACTTTAAAGAAGAGCTATCACCTGCATTGACCCTGAAAGGTGAAGTCCAATAGATGGAGGAAGAGGAAAAGAACATTTTAGGGAAGAAACAGCATAGAAGTGCAGGGAAGAGAAAGCAAGACTGTCGATGCAACCTAAGGATTTTGTGAACCCTGGTAAAGCATGTAGACTTGATTCCAAATGCAATACAAAACCACAGAGGAGGGAAATGATCAGATTTGTATTTCAGCTAAATGACTAGTAGTGACAATGCTTTCCACTGCGAATAACAGAAAAGCAAATAAAACTGGCTTAAACAATAAGGACATTTATTATCCTACCTGACTGGAAATTCAGAGGTCGGCAGGCTGCTGGTGTAGTATAATTATCCCCGCAGAGACCTATGATCTTTCCATGTCTCCATTTTGCAAACACACATTGCTTTATTATTGGGGTGGCTGCAAAATGGCGGTTCCAGGAATACATTCAGGCTCAATCAAATCCCAAAGTACCCTTCCAGCAGATACCCCTTTCCATGTTTCATTGGGTCACATGGCCCTCTCAGAGGATAGGGACATTTGCCATGGCTGGCTTAGAGCAATCCTCTGAGATGGACTCACATTGGAGAGTCAACCATGATGTCTACTGCAAAGACCCTGGCTGCTGGCATGTAGAGAGGCCCCAGGGGGAGACAGAAGACAAGGAGACATGTTGAGAAGATAGTGCAAGATTACTAGAATAATCAAAGTGGACCAGAGATGTGGTTGTGGGCATGAAGGAGGAAGAGAAATTGAAGACACATCCTGCATGTAAAAAAGAACTTGCCAACTCATCCTCAGTCGAGTGAGAAACCAGGAGCTGAGAATGCTCCAAGCTTTTAATATGAGGTGACAATATGGTTAGTGTCTTGTTGCCTGAGACAGGTGTCTGGGTGGTGATTTGGCATGCCCTCCCAAAACCTGCCTGACATAGACTGAAAGCATGAGAGAGGATTTCACCCAAGTCCTCTCTCTCCCCAAGAATCAGTAGAGTGTGTGGGTTGAAGGACTGAGTCTGATGTCATGCTACCTGCTTCCCATCACTTATGAGCTGAAAACCTTGAGTAACTTCTATTTCCTCATTTATGAAATGGGTATAATAATGTCTAGCTCATAGGGTTGTTATATGTCAAGGGCAAAATTTAGTGCCTGGCATATAAGAGACATCGTGATATAATAGATAAGGAAAGAGACCAGGGTTCGCTCACTTGCTGCCTGACCTTAGTCTAATTACTCACCCTCACTTTAGTCAACTGTGAGATGAGGGGAATACTGACTGGCTCATGGGTTGTTAAGAAAATACATCAAGTGCTAATGTGGAGCTTTGGTATCTGTTGACTGCCCCATGGAGAGAAAGAGTCCTGCTATAACTAGGAAGTAGAAAATCCTGAGCCTCCTCCAGAGCCTCGGTGAAGCTCTGGCCTGGCCGGTGACTCAGACTCAGCCAGGCAGACGCTGACACTCCCAGACTTTGAGTGAGGGCAGTGAGGGGAATGGGAGCTAGGAAAAACGATGAGGTGAGGGTAGGGGCGACAGTAAGGAGCAAGTGTGGTACCAGCCTCGATGTCCAGTGTCCAGGCCAGCAGTGCCAGCTCTGGTCTCTGGAATTGAATGGTGCTGGCAACAAGATTTTTGTTTTGCTTTGTTTTGTTTTTTTACTGAACTAGTTCTGTGGCATGGATTTTGTTGTTCTCGGACTGCAAAGCCCCATTTTGTTCCTGCCTATTTGCTCCATCTGGTTATCTAATCTTTCTGAGAATTCTGTAGACTACCTAATAGCTTCAAGTTTTTTTCCTGATTTAATCTGTCTCGGTAATTTTCTGTGATTATAACTAAGAGCCCTGAGTACACAAGTGCCTAGTGGGACGCCTGGCACAGAGCTGGATTTTCACACTGGTTCTTCCTCCCGTTTGTCCCCTTCTTCTCTGTGTCTTTCTACCCACCCAAGTTTTGTTCTAACTACATGCTCAGTGGGAGGAAAACCTCTCCCATGCAAAGAAAATATGAAGTCACTCTGTTTCATAATCATTTTCTCTGCTATTCCCCATGAAAGGTCGTTCTACAGGATAGCAAACCTAGGGTGGAGGGAGTGAGTAGCAGAGCGATTTTTTAAATTGCCCTCAATTTTTAAAATGAAAGGAATTTTGAGGACAGACATAGACTTGTTCACCAAACCCCAAAATATGATGATAGGGAACATCTGTGAATGCTTAGAAGAGAATTCGGGGGACTGAGAAACAGAAGTACTCATTTACATGGTAATGGTCTTTTGATTTCTTATACTGGCGGACCTAATTAAGTACTCAGAAGAGACAGAGTATAATAAAATATATGGGTTCATGAAAGGTTTGCTTAATTGATGGGTAATGAAACTGTATCAGATGGTGAAGAGGACCCAGAGGAGTTTTCGGAAGTACATTCTTAAGATTCTTGCATGAAATTTGCCACTGGCTGCTGCAAAACACCCTTCGTATCACTTGGAGATAGAACATTGGGCTAACTGGGATACTGAGGGACCACAGAACTCATGTAGTCCACAACCCCCACCCCAATGCCCAATCCAACGTAGGGATCCCCCTACAGCAGCCTGAGCAGATAGTTATCAGTCATTGGCCATTCAGCCTCTGCTTAAAGTCCTTCAGTGATGAAGCAAACGGTTGGCCCGGTACACTGATATATTGGCATTGGTTGTTTTTGTCCCTAGGATTCATTCTCCATTGTTACAGAAGCATCTCCATCCCCCACTCTTCTGCTCTCTCTCTCTCCAATGATCTCTTGCTCATTGTTATGAGATCTGAGAAGGACTGTCACTAAAGATGTCCTGCCTTCCCTTGGCCAAGCCAGGCTCATCCAGTTCTCCTCCATGAACTTTAGATCTTGGGTGTAGTGGTGCCAAGACCTTTAAAAGGAAGGGGGTGTGGTTTATTCCAACAGTAGCATCCTGTGGAGTTGTTCCTTCTGTTTAGGATCCCAGACGTCTCCTGCTTCTTTCATTTTTCTAAGTCTGCTTCCCCAGCCTTATCTCTGTGAGACTCCCCAAAACTTCCAATAACTTTTTTCCTGCTTACATTAAGTGCAGTCTGATTTTATTGTTTGCAACCAAAGAACCCCCGCTGATCTAATTCATCATGGCATTAGTAACAATACCTAGTTGTTAGAAAGTTCTTCCGTATAGTAAACACAACTCTTCTTCCATGTAACAAACTTCTACTCCCTTTCTGTTGTCTAGAGCAACTGTTTTCTGGAGCAACTTTGAGCCAATATTCTCCATATGATGGACATTCAAATATTCAAGGACAATATACTTTCCCTTAGTCATCTATTTCTGGGATAAATAGCTATGATTTCTCAACAGATAGTTATAGAACATAATTTTCCAATCAGTCAACATGGGTTCTCTGAACACGTGAAATGTGTTCCCCAGGGAAACATGATGGATATAATGGGCTTACTATTTTTCTCAGCCTCCTTCCTAACTATATAAATGGCCAGTTTAGCAGCAACGTTACATTGTTGGACCATATCATACCTATTGTCAACTAAAATGAATTTTAAACTCATTGCTTCTTCATCATATAAATAACACTATCTTTGTCAATTAGAAAACATAAATAAATAACAGGTAAATTTTTTAAAACTCTCACAACCCACCACCCAGTGATAACTACTAAAACATATTTTGGTAAAATCTTCCAAACTACTTTCTATGCTTATTATATTGTCTCTTCTACTGGTTATATAATATACCAATGAATGTTTTAAGTTTTTTTCTTTTTTATTGATTCTAGAGAGAGGGGAAGGGAGGGAGAAAGAGAGGGAGAGAAACATTGATGTGAGAGAGAAGTATCAATCAGTTTCCTGTTACACATGCCCCAAATGGGGACCAAACCCACAACCCAGTCATGTGCCCAGACCAGGAATGGAACTGGTGACATTTCAGTTTGCAAGACAATGCCCAGCCAACTGAGCCACACCAGCCAGGGCTCCAATGTATGTTTTATATTTAAACTAGTACCTCCTGGATGGATCCTTTACAGTTTTGTTTTATATTTTTCATTACAAGCAATGTTTTGCTAAATATTCTTACATATTCATCTTCATAAATTTCTCTGATGATTTCTCTTTTTTCTACTTTATTGAGACAGATAATTGACATATAACATTGTCTAAGTTCAAGGTGTATAGCTCATTAATTTGGTAAATTTATATATTACAAAATGATTACCACCATGACATTAGCTAAAACCTCCATTACATCACATAATCACCTTTTTGTTTTTTATGGTGAGAACATTTAAGATCTACTGTCTTAACAACTTTCAGGTGTGTGATACAGAATTATTAGCCATAATCATGGTGCTGTACATTAAATCCCCAGAACTTGTTAATCTTGTAACTGGAAGTTTGTAACCTTTGACAAGTATCTCCCCATTTTCTCCACCCCACCCCCAAGCCTCTGTAACCACACTCTACTCTGTTTCTCTGAGTTTGGCTTTCTAAGGTCCCATGCATAAGTGAGATCATACAGTATTTATGTTTCTCTGTCTGATTTATTTCACTGAACTACATTATTTCACTAAATGTATAAGATGATTTCTTAATAATTCCTTTAGGTTGAATTGCTAGGTCAAAAAGATCTGTTTTCTTGTGAGGCTTGTAATTATCTATCACCAGCTTACCCTCTGGAAACCAATTTACACTCCCCATGCCATAAGCCTTTGAGACACCTGGAATTTTCACTTGAGAGCATGCCTAACCAAGTGTCTCCCATCTGATAATAGTAATTGATTTTTAGCTAAATGAAATACTGTAGTTATACTTCCTTGATTCCATTTAATTGGCTCTAGTGTCTGTTTCTCACCTCTTGAGATTATTACATTAGAGACTCAGTTTTGACTCTTGAGAGTCGAGTACAAGCTTGAGTCTTGAGATTCAGTCAAGTATGGAATTAATTACTCACTCATTCTGCTTTTGCATCACCTGCAAATCTGACTAATGTCCCTGCTATGTTGTCATTCAAATTACAGATAACATTGCTGAGAGAACCAAGAGCTGGGCCCCACAGCAACCTCCTAGGTGTGCCTCAGCCTGAGAGGTAATCATCTATGCCTCTTTTACCCTCTTGCAGTGGTTGCCCTCTTACCTGGTCCTTCTCAAGGACCCGCCCACAATCTAGCAACTCCAAGGTGATGTCTGGCACTGTAGTCAACATCTCTTCTGGCTGATCAATACTTAGGCTGTGACAGAGGGTAAGTATTATTAATGTCATCCTTACATTCATGTACCCAACTACCCAGTTGAAAAGATGTTAGTAGTTTTTCATAGTTGTCTCAGACAACATATCTTTTGATTTTTTTGAGGCCATAACATGTATCAAATATAGTGAAAGACTCACCCCCATTCCCCTCCCACCCCCAGAAGAAAGAGAATGTCATTCCTTTGCATTTTTGTACTTTTAGTACACTTACATGTATACATAAACAATGCACATTACTAATTTTTATTTGAAAATTTTCCACAAGTAGCATTACATATATGTATCTTCCTAAGACTCCTCAATATTGCATTTTGAAGTTGATATATAAAGATATAATTTATCTATTTTCACTGCTTTACAATCTTCCACTTACAAAAAAAAATCCCTGGCTGAAGGGCAATTAGACTATTTCCACAGGGGTCGTTCCAGTGAATATCCTTGAGCAGAATCCCTTGCGCACGTACCTGAGAGTCCCTCCAAGGCAGTCACTTAGTGGAATTGCTGGGTCTGAGCAACTCCAACGCCATGCTATCCAGGTGGCCTACAAGGCAGACTACTGGTCCATTCTCATGTATTTTCCTGCCAGTGCTGTGGTAGTTCCTCTTGCCCACGTCCTCACCAGCATTTGGTATTGTCAGACTAACAGTTGCCAAACCGTGGATATAAAATAGTTCCTCGATATTTTAATTTGCATTTCCCTGGATATTAGTGACAGTGGGTATCTTTTCATAGGTTCATTGCTTATTTTGAGTTTCTTCTTCTAGGAATTGTGTATTGATAACTGTGGTAGCCAGCTTCCCTGATGGCTCCCAGGAATCTCTGCCTCCTGGTATTCTTCCCTGTGCTGGCCCCTCCCTCACTGTACAGGGGTTGGTCTGTGAGACTAATGGACTGTGGCAGAAAGGTCCTCACTTCTGAGATTAGGTTATAAAAGACATGGCAGCTTCCATCTTGGTTAGCCTCTTTCCCCTGGATCACTCAATCTGGGAGAAACTGGATGCCACACTGTGGACAGTCCTATGGGGGAGACTATGTGACGAGAAACAGAGGCTTCCTGCCCACACCAGGGAGAAAGCAAGGCCTCTGGAAAGTGGCTACATGATTGAATTTGGAATTGAATGCAGAGGGCCGCAACCTCGGGGACATCTGGACTGCTAGAACCACCCGGCTAAGATACTCCTGAATTCCTGACTCTCTGAAGATAATAAATGTTTGTTGTTTTAAACTGCTAAGTTTGGGGGCAATTTTTATGCCTCAACAAGTAACAAAAAAAAAAATTTTAGGGACATTTTCCTATAGGGTTATTTTTCTCTTTTTTAATAATTTGTAGAAATTGTTTTAAATAATCTAGACAATAATCTTCTGTTAGTTATATGGGTACAAATGTCTTCTTCCAACCTTTGGCTTGTCTTTTTGCTTTACTTATGGTACTTTTTGATAACAAAGTTTAACATTTAATATAATCAAATTCACCATTTTTTCCTATTATAGTTTATGCTCCTTATATTTGATTTTTAAAAAATTCTTCAGTGCCTTAATGGTAAAAAACAATGGCCTTCTATGTTTTTGTTTAAATATTTTAAAAATTATCTTTGTACTTTCAGTTCTCTAATCAGACTGGAAATAGTTGTTGAATTGGCCAAAACCTCTTTCCTAATGCTTTTGCTTGAAATTTATTTTTAAAGTGTTTTTATTGATTTTATTGATTATGCTATTTCAGTTTTCTCAATTTTCCCCCCTTTATCCCCTCTCCGCCCTGCCCCCTCCACCCTCCAGCATTCTCCCACCTTAGTTCATGTCCATGGGTTGTACATACAAGTTCTTTGAGTCCTCTGTTTCCTATACCATTTTTATCTTTCCCCATCTATTTTATGCCTACTAGTTATGCTTCTTCTTCCCTGTACCTTTTCCCCCCATTCTTCCCCTCCCCCTCCCCACTGAAAACCCTCCATGTGATCTTCATTTCTCTGATTCTGTTCCTGATCTAGTTGTTTGCTTAGTTTTTGTTTTTGTTGTTTTTCTTTTCTTTCAGGTTCATTTGTTGATAGTTGTGAGTTTGTTGTTATTTTATTGTTCATACTTTTAATCTTCTTTTTCTTAGTTAAGTCCCTTTAACATTTCCTATAATAATGGCTTGGCGATGATGAATTCCTTTAACTTGACCTTATCTGGGAAGCACTTTATCTGCCCTTCCATTCTAAATGAAAGCTTTGCTGGTTAAAGTGATCTTGGATGTAGGTCCTTGCCTTTCATGACTCAAATACTTTCTTTCTAGCCCCTTCTTGCCTGCAAGGTTTCTTTTGAGAAATCAGATGATAGCCTTATGGGAGATCCTGTGTAAGTAACTGTCTCCTTTTCTCTTGCTGCTGGTAAGATTCTCTCTTTATCTTTAATGATGATGTGCCTTGGTGTGTTCCTCTTCAGGTCCAACTTGTTTAAGACTCTCTGAGCTTCCTGGACTTCCTGGAAGTCTATTTCCTTCACCAGACTGGGGAAGTTTTCCTTCCTTATTTGTTCAAATAAGTTTTCGGTTTCTTGCTGTTGTTTTTCTCCTTCTGGCACCCCTATGATTTGGATATTGGAATGTTTCAGGTTGCCCCAGAGTTTCATAAGTCTCTCTTCACTTTTTTTAATTCTTGTTTCTTCATTCTGTTCTGGTTGGATGTTTATTTTCCCCTTTTGTTCCAAATCATTGCTTTGAGTTCTGGTTTCCTTCCTGTCACTGTTGGTTCCCTGAATATTTTGCTTTATTTCATTTTGGGTATCTTTCATTTGTTTTTCATTTTTCCGACTAAGCTCAAACAGTTCTGTGAGCATTTTGATTACCAGGGCTTTAAATTCTCCATCAGATAGGTTGGCTATCTCCTCATTGCTTAGCTCTCTTTCTGAAGTTTTGCTCTGTTCTTTCATCTTGGTCATATTTCTTTGTCTTGGTACAGCTGTTAAGTTGTAAGAGGACAGGGTCTTAGGTATTCACCCAGACAGGGCAACCCTCCTTGCTGCACTGCAGCACTGCCTGTGGGGGAGGGGCCAGAGAGGGAACAATGCAGCCCACCTGCTTGTCTCTAGCACACTTTCCAACAGACTCTCTATTGTGAGACTGGGAATTTCTCCTACCGAGGTGACCCCCTCAGTAGTCCACAGTCAGCTCTGAGCCTCAGTTTCACCTTCAGTCAGCCCTGCCTGCATGGTCTGTTGCCTTGCCATGGTTTTTCCCAGTCGGCCCCACCCACCCAGCCTTACTGCAGGTTTTTACTGGTCTGGTTGTTCTGGTTCATTTTTTCTTTAATTCCTTGGTTGTTGGAGTTCCATGCAGTTTGATTTTCTGGTTGTTTATTGATTTTAGATTGATTGTTACCCTCCTTTTGGTTGTGTGAGGAAGCAAAGGGTTTCTATCTATGCCTCCATCTTGGCCGGAACTCTATGAGTAAAGCAGCTGCTCCCAGTGGTGGCTGTGGTTGGCTGGCCAGGAAGAATCCACTGTTTGTAATTTATTTTTAAAGAATTTGTTGTACATTTTTCAGTTTGAAGATTGGTTCTTGGTTCTGATAAAAACCACAGTCAAATAATTATCAAGTAATGCTGCTGTCCCTGTGGTCATCTCGTGATACAGTCATCGGACAGGATGTGGACACCAGTCATACCTTTAGAAGGCCAATACTTGAACCCCTTCTCTAGGTCCTGAACATCCTCACCCCCATAAGTCTTGGTGCAAAGCAGAGCTGCTCATGGCTGACACCCGGTTTCCCAGATTTCCTGCCTCAAGGATGTGGACACATTGTCTAGGATCAGATACATTCCTCTGGGACCTTGGGTACAAGGAATCATCAGCAATTATGGAGCAGTGCTTTTCAAACCTTGACACCCTTAAGAATCACCTTGAATTCTTCTGGAAATGCAGTCTTCTGGTTTCCACCCCCAGAGAGTCTGATTCCACAAGTCTGAGGTGGGGGTGTGAGGATGTGGAACACCTTCCAGGTGATACCAAAGCTGTTGATTTGAGGGCCGAGCTTTGAGTGGAGCAACCTCTCTGTTGATGATTGTGGTTCCTGGGGTGAGCTCTTTGGCTGGGCCCACAGGGGTGGCGTTGCACTGCACATCAGTGGGGAGATTGGGCCAGTCTGTGATGGGGGCTGGAGTACTCTTCTCTGGTAGCCGCTGATATTGCTCCTTCAGCCTCCTGATAATTCTGTGAGCTACCCCGTGTCCTTGAACTAGATTTCCTTGCTCCTTACATAAGCCAGTTAGTTTCTGTTGCCTGCATCTAAGTATGTGGGCTGATCCAGGATCCACTGGTTGCCTTTGAAAACTTCCTTTGAGCCCTAAACGATCCTTAGCTTTAACCTTCTGACATTACTCTTCACAATAGATCAGCACTTTCATATTGCATCTCTGGGATTTATGCCACTTAATTAATCTTGGGTACAAGTCTGTTAAAAATTATGACTTTTTCTTATCTCAAGAATAATATATGCTTATTTGTAAGCACATCTGGAAAACACAGAGAAGCTCAAAGAAGCAAAATTCACAGTCATCTTTAATCCCACCACCAGAGACAATCACTCAGACTGTTCTGTTGCATGGGGGAGGGGTGGTGGAGATGGAAGAAAGTCTAGGGGGACAAATGGTGATAAAAAATACAACAAAAATAAACTATTTTTTAAAAGAGACTATTCTGTTACATTACTTTCAGGTCTGCTATATGAACACTATTTATATATTTGAGATCATACTGTACATACTGTTTGTAAATCCATTTTTTATTCCAAAAATATAAGTGCATATTTCTCCCATCAAAAAGTATTGCACAACGTGATTTGCAATAGGGGCACAGCATTCCAGCATACAATCTACTGTAATTTATTCAATTAACCCCTGTTCTTTGACATGCAGGTTGATTGAAACTGTTTCCTATTATAAATAATACTGGCAGCTTCTGATTCAAAATGGCATATGTTGAGCAATTTCTACCCTAGCCTCTCCAAATTTTCAAAAATTCATTCATCCAACAAACATTTCTTGTGTGTCTACCATGTGTCATGCACTGTTGTAGCTGCTGAGGATAAAGGAGTAAACAAATTAGACAAAATCTCTACCTTAATTGTAATTTACATTTCAGTGGGGTAAACAATAATAATACTACATGTCCATAATGTATACACACAAACATACAGTGTATTAACCATAAAACAACAATAAAATAATAAGGATGGCAGCTACCACTTATTAAATATTTGCCATCTGTCAGGCAGTATGCTAAGCCCTTTCTGTGCAATTAATCCTCAGGCATTATTATCACCTCTATTTTTCGGAAAAGGCCACTCACACTAATGTTCTCCTGCCCCACCACTAATTCAGGCAAACCTGGTACTGAATGGGTTGAATTTGCCCCTGCCCTGAAGCCTGTGATGGGAGCAAAAGGAAGTTGACATATCACAGCAGTAGGGTCCCAGGAAAAACTCTGTTTGAATAAAGTAGACCAGGATCTGAGCTCATGCAGCCTCAGTTCGCCTGTGGGCCAGGAAGGAAATAGACTTCAGCCCCCATGAGACCACAAGCTATTTGTGTTTTACCTGTTGACAAGAGTCAGATCATATTTTGTTCAAGAGCAAATTAAGAGAACAAAACCAGCATGAGTCTATGAAAAAATACAGAAGGAAAAAGAAAAAAGCAGATGCATGATTAGAAGGCCTAGAGAAAGTAAATCACTGATAAACGTCCATTGCTGGATCAACAGGAAGATGTTGGGAAACATTTTTGCATCTACCGTAGGGCACAAGAAGACTTGGCCCTTCTGAAATGCAAAATCAGAAGGAGAAAACAAACTCATGAACTTCCAGACAAAATGGAGATGTAGGTAGGACAACAACAAAAAACAAAAAACAACCTGACAGAAAATCAAACTGTATGGAAGTCTGACAACCAAGGAGTAAAAGAAGACACATTCATTCAGACTGGGAGAAGGGGCAGAGACAGGCAGCGGGGGCGGAGAGAACTCACCCCAAGGCAGCAGCTGGCAGACCCAGCAGGGCAGCGGATTTTGGGACAGGGTATGGTGCACAAGAAGGCTGGTGGACCGAGCTGTCCCACATTCATGTGCAGATAAACCAGGTGAAACTGGGTAGCGGGGCAGATCACACAACCCAGGGTCCCAGCGTAGGGTAATAAAGCCTCAAACCGCTGACTGAAAACATCTGTGGTGGTTGAGGTGTTGGGAGAAACTCCCGGCTTCATAGGAGAGTTTACTGGAGATATCCACAGGGTCCTAGAACATACACAAGCCCACCCACCCAGGAATCGACACCAGAAGGGCCCCATTTGCTTGTGGGAAGTGACTGAAATCTGGCAGAGAGAGGAGCAAGCACCATTGTTCCCTCTCATATCCCTCCCCTACATACAGCGTCATAAAGCAGCGACGTGAGTTACCCCACCTTGGTCAATACCTAAGGCTCTGCCCCTTACTATGTAACAGGTTTGTCAAGACAGAAAAAAAGACCCAAATGAAAGAACAGATCAAAGCTCCAGAAAAAACACAACTAAGCAATGAAGAGGTAGCCAACCTATCGGATGCATAGTTTGAAACACAGGTAATCAGGATGCTCACAGAATTGGTTGAATTTAGTGGCAAATTAGATGAAAAAATGAAAGCTATGCTAAGTGATATAATGGAAAATGTACAGGGAACCAGTAATGATGAGAAGGAAACTGGGACTCAAATCGATGGAGTGGACCAGAAGGAAGAAAGAAACATCCAATCAAAAAAGAATGAAGAGACAAGAATTCAAAAAAATGAGGAGAGGCTTAGGACCCTCCAGGACATCTTTGAACATTCCAACATCTGAATTATAGGGGTACCAGAAGGGGAAGGGGAAGAGCAACAAGTGGAAAAGTTATTTGAACAAATAATAAAAGAGAACCTATCCAATCTGGCAAAGGAAATAGACTTCCAGGAAGTCCAGGAAGCTCAGAGAGTCCCAAAGAAGTTGGATCCAAGGAGGAACACACCAAGACACATCATAATTACATTAGCCAAGATTAAAGATAAGGAAAGAATTCTAGAATCAGCAAGAGAAAAGGAGACAGTTACCTACAAAGCAGTTCCCATCAGACTGTCAGCTGATTTCTCAAAAGAGAACTTACAGGCAAGAAGGGGCTGGAAAGAAATATTCCAAGTCATCAAAGCCAGGGACCTACATCCAGCAAAGCTTTCATTTAGAATGAAAGGGCAGATCAAGTGCTTCTCAGATCAGGTCAAATTAAAGGAGTTCATCATCGTCAAGCCCTTATTTTATGAAATGTTAAAGGGATTTATCTAATAAAAAGATAAAAAATATGTACAGTAAAATGACAGCAAACTCACAATTATTAACAACCACACCTAAAAAAAAAAAAACTAAGCAAACAACTAGAACAGGAACAGAAGCACAGAAATGGAGATCGCATGGAGGGTTAGCAACAGGAGAGTGGGAGGGGGAGAGGGGAAAAAGGTACAGAGAATAAGTAGCATAAATGGTAGGTAGAAAATGGACAGGGGGAGGGTAAGAATAGTATGGGAAATGTAGAAGCCAAAGAACTTACATGTTTGACACATGGACATGAACTAAAGGGGGGGAATGTGGGTGGGAGGGGGTGTGCAGGGTAGAGGGGAATGAAGGGAGAAAAAAGGGACAACTGTAATAGCATAATCGATAAAGGCTGGGATGGGGGTAAAAGGCAGAAAACTGCACTTGAACAACAATTAAAATTAAATAAAATAAAAAGATAAATAAAATAAAGTATATTTAAAAAAGAAAACGGCCCTGGCTGGTGTAGCTCAGTGGATTGAGCTCGGGCTGCGAACCAGGCATCGCAGGTTCGATTCCCAGTCAGGGCACATGCCTAGGTTGCAGGCCATGTCTCCCAGCAATCGCACATTGATGTTTCTCTCCCTCTTTCTCTCTCTCTCTCTCTGTCTCTCTCTCTCTCCCCCTTCCCTCTCTAAAAATAAATAAATAAATAAAATCTTTAAAAAAAGAAAACGAACACAGGAGAAAAAGCAACAGCTGAGATAAAGGTAGCATGCAAAGGGTGATAAAGGAGGAGTGTAGGGAGACTGAAAGCAAATGCAGATTAAAAATTCACAACTCCATTCACAAGCAGTGGAATTGATGTCACAAAAATAATTGATTCAGACAGTACCTTGTATTGGTGAAGATCTGAAGCAATAAGTGCCTGGATCTCTTGCCACATTCCTAGTGGGAAACAATTTAACAATGTCCAGTACAATTAAAGACCCACATACCCATGCCCACTCCACATGCTCTAGGTCAGTGATTCCAAAGGCTGTTGAACATTAGAATGACCTGCTTTCTAAAGACCAGATGCCCAAGTCAGACCCTGTACCAATCAAATCAGAACACCTTGAGGGTGTGAACCATCCATCAGTAGTTCTTAAAGATCCCTGTGTGATTCCAATGAGCAGCCAAGTTTGGGAACTGACAGCTCTAGAGAAATCCTTGGGGGTGTACACTGGATGACATCTGCTAGAATGTTCACGGCAAGTTGTTTGTAATTGTGGGAATCCAGACATTTTCCATTGTCCAAGGGCCGAACGCAATGTGGTGCATTCGCACAATGTTACAGCACAGTGAAAATTAGTTGCAGCCACACCCATCAATATAAATGAATTTCACAAACATAATGTTGGGGAGGGAGAGGAAGTAATTCACAGATGAGCACATACAACTTGATTGCATTTACCTAAGAGGAAAAAATTGCATAACTAAGCAATGCATTGTTTAAGAATACACAGTTTGTTGTAAGAGTATCAAGAAATGCAGGGAATGAGAACTACAAACTTCAGGGCAGTGGCTAACAGGGAGGAGGAGGTAGCTTCTAAGGTACTGGGATTGTTTGATTTCTTAAACCAGTGGTGGTTGCTTATATCTTCTCCCTATGTTATGAATATTATTTCATGTGATTTATCTATTTATTTATTTATTTATTTATTTATTTATTTATTTATTTATAGACAGAAAGGAAGGGAGGGAGAAAGAGAGGGAGAGAAACATCAATGTGTGGTTGCCTCTGGTGCACCCCCTACTGGAGACCTGTCCTGCAACCCAGGCATGTGCCCTGACTTGGAAAGCTAGCTGGCAACCCTTTGGTTCGCAGACTGGTGCTCAGTCCACTCAGCCACGCCAGCCAGAGCCACCTTAATTATTTAATTAAATGTTAAAAATAATTTTGAAATAAAATGTGAAGATTTAGGTGCAGGGACCAATTTGAAAAAGTCTTCCACAATTCAGAGAAAAAAGAACAAAGAGACACAAAACAAAGAAGGACAGTGGTGTTACAGATGACATGGAGTGGCCGTCGCCATACCACCTCTGATTACAATGCAGAAAAGGTGGAGACAATTTCTAAAATCCCACCACTTAAATACGAATTTATGTAATATTAGATGAGCATAAGAACTTCTGGAGCCAGAAACCATAAAGGAAAAATCTCTAAGTCTGAAATGCAAGCAGATGTAAAACAATACCAAGATTATTGGGTAATGTGTTGGATTAAATTTGTGGTAGCTAACTCTTTGCTCATGACCTTGAATATTTACATAAGTAAATTCTTGGAAGCAGAATCGCTGACATATAATATATATTCAATAATAACTGTTAAAAGCATGAATGAACTGAGAAAATTCTGTAAAAGTAAACATTCATCAGGAAGAAAATTCTGTGAAGTCATAATGTCAGAGTTTACTTTTGAATGGTGGACTAAAAGATTATTTTTATCTCCTTTGTTACTAGTCTATGTTTTCCCTTTTCTGAAATTAATACATGTTACTTGTGTAATAAAAACAAAATGTAATTTTACAACTAGGTATATCAATGGTAATTGTAGTCCAGATACTTCCTGGGCCTTTCCTGAAAAATTTCATGCATGGTGAAAACAACTTGGCTAAATTCTAAAAGATTCCATTAACAGAGAGTGCGACTGCCAGCCAGAGCCTCCCTCAACCTGCCTGCCTCCATCAACTCCCAGAATCCTGGCCTCCTCCTATTCTTGTCCTCACATAGCTCCCCTGCCAATTTTTCGTAAGAGTGGCAGGGGACCAACATCATATGACAGAAGAGATGACATGTCACTTCTGAGATTAGGTTATGAAAGACACTTCTACCTTGTCCATTCTTTCTTTTCTGGATCAGTTGCTCTGGGAAGAGGCAGCTGCCATGTTGTGGGTAGCCCTATGGGAGGCCCGAGTGGCAAGAAACCAAAGCCTCTTGCCAACAGGAACACAGGTGCACCATCCTGGGTGCAGCCCCTCCAGCCCCAGCCAGGTCTGTGGACGAGGCAGCCCTGCTGAGATCCTGACTGGAACATGAGAGACCTCAAACCAGCACCTCCCAGTTAGGTCACACCTTGATTCCAGACCCTCCAATACATAAGAGATAATAATAGTTTGTTTTAAGCTGCTAAGTTCTGGGGTGATTTGATCTACAGCAATAGATAACTAATATACTTTCTAAACTAGATTATGGTTTTCAGCACCAGGAAGAGGTAAGGAAAAGGGCAAGGGGACACAAGAGAATAAAAGCACATCTCTGAGAGGGAGCAGAGCTCCTTATGAAGTAGCTGTAATTATATTTTTAACCATTCTCCCACTCCATGCAATAGGGAGACCCTTGATCTGCTTTCCAAATTGGGGTATTCCAAGGAAATGCCAGTGAGGTAGAAAAGTGACTTTAGAACCCAGATATGTACCCCCTTCTCTCCTGGAGTTACTCACTGACATTCAGCAGCTCACAGAGGGGGCCAGCAGGTGCTGGTGTAAGCAGCTGTGAAGTGGCACACCTGGGCACAGGCAGGATGATGGCTCATCTTTCAGGATGCCCTAGAAGGAAACCCAGGAAGGTCCTACCATCCTGAGTGAAGGTAGGCTGAACCAGGAGATCCATCCCAGTCGGCCAAGTGTCCTGCTGGGGTTGGAGTAGCTGAGGTTCTGAGAGCTTGACCACCTGCCTTTGAGAGACCACCAGCCTGGGACCTTGGACAGAGACATGCTGCCTGGGCCGTCTCCGGTGTACCGAGCACAGCATCGCAGCCAAATCCCATCTGAGTGGATCCAGCCAAGTGTTCTGCTACTGATGGACACAGAGGTGGGTCAAACAGAGCGGCCTGGCCTGGCAGTGAAAGGAGAGGTCCTCCTTTTCCATTTTCCACAAAGGGACTCATGGAAGAGGCAAGGAGGAAGGGAAGGGTCACCAAAAGACGAAGCTGTCTTCTGCTTCCCAAACCCAAGGCAGAGGCTGGGACTGGGACTCTGATAAAAAATAACAATATCTGAATGTGATGGAATGTTCCCTCAAAGTGAAACTATCTTAAACTGAAAGTGGCTAGACACAGATTATAAGATTGCATTAACTTCAGTTTTTCCACTGTTGAGCATAAATAGGGTTTCTTTTTCAGAGAAAAGGAAGTAAGTTATAAAAATAAAGCAGACCTCTTGTTGACACATGGCTGAGGGAAGGTCTGTTCAATTTAAAGCTGTTAAATGAGCAGTGAGACCTGATGCATACCTTCTACTTCTTGAATATTAAGCTGGCCGTCCCACATGCAGGCACACTGCACTATTTCAAGACCTTCCACAATGATAAATGCAGGTATTTTTAATTATTTAGCAGCTCTAGACCAGCTGTCCAGTGGAATTTTCTGTGATGATGGAAATGCCCTATATCTGCACTGTCCAATATGATAGCCACTAACCACACAGTACTAGCGAACTGGCTACTAAGCTCTTGCCAAGTGGCCTGTGCAACTGGGGGAATGACTCATAAGTTTTATTTTATTTTATTTTGTTTACATGTAAATAGGCATATGTGGTTCATGCTACGACTTCGACAATGCAGTTTTTGATGGAGTTACCAAAACTTTGGAAATTTGGCTCCTTAAATTTGGAGGCATCTTTGGTCATCGTCTGTTGCAAACTCCAACATGACAAAGCCACTTGGTTTTGAGGGTTCTGACCTTTTCATACCACCCACCAGTTCTTCCTGTGTGTCCTCAGAACCAAATTTAGAATAGTGTTTACCATAATGTTTACATCGAGAAAATCTGAGCACAGGCTGGGTCTTTGATAATATTAAGGAGTGACTAAAACTGCGTACTGAAGTAATCACAGATTGAGTGGTGCCTGCGATTTGCTCTAGATAATGGAGTGGGGAGCAGATGAGGGACATCGCTTGATAACTTGAAGCTGTGTGTGACAGGCTTGTGGACATCTCAGATTAGTCTCTCCACTTTACATATTACAAATTTTTAATAAAGATATTAAGAGTTTTTAACAAAATGGGGGAATACTCATATTACAATACCAAGGGGAAAGGGACAAAGCAAGGTACGGAATGATAAATATACAATAAAGTGGGGAATTTATAGGTGTGGAAGAAAACATGTAATGTCACGTAATGGTCAGGATCCAGGTGGTTGGGTTCAAGGTCTAGCTATAATACCAACTTGGCTTAGGAGTTTCTCTTTTGGCTTTGCTAAACCTCAGTCTCCTCCTCTGCAAAAGGAGGATCACATACACCTCTTAAAATTGCTGCAGAGCTTAAATGGGCCTATTTATGAAATACCTAGCCGGTATCGGGCACAATACAAGTCCCAGTTTTGATGTGGGTAATAGATTTATAAGTGGTTGCTCTTGCACCACTGTATTATCCAATGTTCCACAAAAGTGATATCTTCCTTTTATATTCGAGGAGGAAAATGTTTTAAAAAAATACAAGAACAGCTTCTTCCATTGCTTCTTCAGTGTTCTGAGAAACTCTTAGCAAAGTAAGTTAATACTCTACCAGATGTTCTCAACTTTAGCACAAGGAGAATTGTAGCTTATGTATGGATAAGTGGAATTCCCCTTGAAAACCCAGTTTGGTGGCCTCCTCCAGAAGCTTCCTCTGGCCTGGGGGTAAAGTGGGGTTTTCTTTCTGTGATTCCTCTCATTATTCCTGACCAAAAAGCTCTCCACTGTCTGCTTATGGACAGACCTTTCTGGCAGATGATGCTACACACTTTTCCCTTTTTTAGATTAGCATCACTAGACAATGTATATCCTTCCACTGTCACTTTCCAGTTATGAACCCCCTCCAAGTGACAGTGATGCTTATGAAATTATATTTTTCTTCTTTTAGTAACTTGAAAGTTGCCTTATCCATTCCCTATACACTTTGCATTGGACAGTAGACATTTAAGGCAATAAACCAGGTTCTGGTCCAGTTGTCTTTATTTTTGCTCAAGGATAATGGCACTGTCTCTATTTTCCTGTTTCTGTCTGTATCACAAAGGCTTTTTTTCTATTTTCTCCTTAACTCTCAGTGGTAGTAAGTCAATTGAAATTACACCAAACCGGAGAGATAGCAAGGAAGGGAGGAAGGGAGGGAGGGAGGGAACTGGTCCACATAACTAAAAAGTCCAAGGGGTAGAGTGAGCTTTCAGACAGCTAAATCCAGGTGTGCTAATGTTTTCAGAAATCCTTCTCTCATCTTCATTAGGCTCAGGTTTTTGCTGTGCTGACTTTATTCTCAATTTCATTAAGCAGGCTGGCATCTAGTAGCCCCAAGTTTATAATCTAGTAGGGAAAGAAAGCATACCTCATTCCCAGTCACTTGTGAAAAGTCCTGGACACACTCATTGGTCCAGATTGGGTTGGCTCATGTGATCACCTCTGAACCAGTCATTGAGATTCTTATAGCCTTTTTCTGAAGCCTCTTTGGTCACATTGGCTATGAGTAGGAAATGAGTGGTTTCCCTTTAAAGATAGAGAGGCTGTTAAAGGCAGATAACAAATGGGTACCGAGCAGACAAAAACAACAGCTGTCCACTCTGCATCCTATCACAAGCTTTTTAATGCCCTTTGATGCCATCAAAAAATCTTCTGCCAAACACATTCTTCCCTGTCATTGTGGCAGTCCCTGTCCTTTGCCAGTAGCCTCATATCCTAGTATCTTGAGCTCCTGCCCAGGAAATGGAATCCTCTTCAACACCATCAACAACACCAGCTGTTGACTCCCAGTCTCTTCCCCTTCATCCTCCACAGTCATGGCCATTAGCCAGATGAAAATATGGAGCACCCTGGTATCTTTAAACATTTCCAAGTCCTTCTCAGCACCCTAAAATCTTCCAGAGACTTATCTCAGATTTCTTTTGACAGCACCATTCATTGGAAAGTGAATCAAGTAAGCAATGGCTGACAATTCTGTGCAAATATTTCATTGTATCTTGTATGTGGGCTCCAATAACACAGTGTTCCTCCAGCATGCCACACCTGGTTCCAGGAGGGAGTCACCTCATTCTGGAAATGCGTAAGTTTTTTTTTTTGTCCATCCTGTTGTGGCTGTTTCTCTCATATGTATTCACTGCAGTGCCTGGCACAGGGCTGAGGATACACTAGATGTTCAATAATGCAGTCTTGTTTCCATTCTCAACCTATCCGAAGGGCCTTAAAAAGTAATTAAAAAAATACTAAGCTAAAGGTACAGTCTAGAAAGGAATGAATAAGTACTGTGGATTTTGTAATATATTTATCAGGCTAGGTGGGAGATATATCATTGCTCATTGTATTGCTGGGTAGGCTTCTGAAATACTTCATAAATTAAAATTTTTTCAGGTTACAACTCACACTGACAAACCAAAAAGCTAATCTGATCTCGTCACTCCCCAGCTTGCTTCTCCATAGCCCACCAATGACATCCAAGCTCCCTGCCTATCACACAAGACCCAAGAGGTGACCCTGCCTTCCTTCCTCCCACCTGTTACAAACTGAATGTTTGTATCCCTTCTACCCCCCAAAAGTTATGTGTTGAAGTTCTAACTCCCAATGAGATTATTTTTGGAGACACACCTTTGGAAGGTGATTGATTGGGATTAAATGAGGTCACAAACCCCTGTGATGGAATTAGTGTCCCTGTAAGAAGAAGAGATACCAGAGCATTCTCTCTCTGCTGTGAGAGGACACAGTGAGAATGTAGCCACCTGCAAGCCAGTAAGAGAGCTCTCACCAGGAACTCTGATCTCAGGCTTTCCACCTCCAGAATCGTGAAGTGCCTATTGCTTAAGCCACCCAGACTAAAGTATTTGATTATAGCAACCTGAGCTGACGGAGACACCACCCTGCCTCTCACAGCCTTCGCTGTGGGCATCCTGAACTACTCCCAGTTCCCTGAATGCATCATCTTCTCCCTCACTGGGTACTTTGGAATCTGTCTTTTCTCCCTTTTGTCACAGACTATTTACTCATTGTATCAGGTAGAGTAGGCTAGCAAAAGCATGCCATAATGCAGCAGCTTAAAGAAAGAATATATGTAGCCTTCTTTCTGCTCATGTGATAATTTGGAGATGAGTGGCCCAGATGACTGGGAAGTTCTGCTCTAGGGGTTATTCAGAAACCCAGGTTCCTTCTGGTCATAGCCCTGCAGTCTTCAGGCCCTTGTGGTCATCTACATGATTGAAGCTGGGTCACTACCACATGCAGATTCCACCTGCAGGAAGAACATACACTGGGATGTTTTGAAGTCCATCTTTCCACTCATTCTATTGGTGATAACCTAGTCAATAATCATAGTTAAATGCTGAAGGTTCTGGGAAATATAGTCTCTAGTTAGGCAGCTATGTGCCTGCCTATAGTTCTTTTATAATGGAAGGATGAATTTCAACAAACAATTGAAGTCCAGACCTTGATTCCTCTGAATAGCCTTCTTTGCTCCTTAACCTCTCTGTCTAGGGTAGATGTCCCTCTTGCAGGCACTTGGTATACTACATAGCAGTTACCTGAGTAGCTGCTTCTCTCTCAGCTAGACTATGAGCAAGTTGGGTATGGTTCTGTATCCTCAAGGCCTGGCATTGAATACAGTTTGAGTAATAGAGTTTGGGGACCAACTCCTTAATTTGCAGGGCCCAGTACAAAATAAAAGTGAGGGGCTCCTTGTTCAAAAATAAGAAGTTTTAGAAGGTGACAAAGGAACATAAAGCCAAACATAGGGTCCTTCTGAGTGCAGGTCCCTATGCACCTGATCACACGCCTATGAGGCCAGCCCCAAAAGTACAAATGAATAAGTAAATTGAATAGCTTGAGTCATCCTCCATAAGAAAAATCACATATCTGTTGTGTACTCTTATGCAGTGAGTAGAGAGAAATCAAATCATGCTTGTGGATATTTAGGAAGTAAATCTTTGCCATCCCTACAGGCTAAATGTAATTGAGTTCATGTAGACACTGAGGGCAGATCCCATTTCCAAATGCTCTGTCATTGGGGGATGGGGAAACACAGCAGCTGGTGGGCTGCTAGCTCCCTAACAATCCAGATGCACAAAATCTTGCCTTCCTCTCACCTCCTACGGGTCTCCTCTCAGCAAATCATCTAGCAGCAGCAGTCAGCATGGCAATTTTCTTATACCCTCTGAGACTCCTGGGGGTGGGGAGACCTTAGAGGTCATTGCCAAACAGCTCTCCAGCATCTGCTCAAACACCTCCAGCAACAGGAAACTTCCTACCTCCCCGAGCAGCTCCTTCTGATTTTGACAGCTCTGCGGATGGAGTCCTTCCTCAAGTTGAGCCAAAACCTCCTTCCTTGCAACTTGCACCCACTGGCTCTGAGCCATACAGAGGGATTGTAACTCCACTCCTGCACCCTTCAGGTGTTTAAAGGGCTCCGATGTTCACCTGAAAACAGGGGTTGCCAATAAACAGTACGGAGGTAGAATACAGGCCACAGATATATTGTGGTTGGCCCAGGCAAGGTTAAATATTTTTATTGGTTGATTGCCAGCACCAAAAAGTCTGGAGGGTACACATAAAATGTAGAATGCGAGCCTCTAAAACTTGGAAGCTCTAGCCATACTGGGCTCATGATCCCACAAACGTACTTGCCACTAAGGATACTAAAGATTGAATATTCAGTGAGCAACTGCCACTGTCCACCACAGCCTGATGCTTTGGCTACTTGATATCCATGCCTACACTCTTAACTTACTGTCACAATTCTTATATTGACAAGAATATTAATGTGCTTGGCCTCTCTGCCCTGGAAGTAGCCAGTGAGTTGTAACACCAATATATTTTAAATTAGTTTCAAGGAAAGTTATTTAAAGAGGGCTGACTCCCCTTTTTTCTTTTTCTTTGTCCTGCTCAGAATGCAGAGGTATTGGCTGGTGTTCCAGCACCTACCTTGTGACCATGAAGCAATCCTGAGGATGAAGGCCACATATAGGAATGTTGAAACAGATAGCAGAATCCTGGTTCCTTGATATCACACAAAAAGCACAACTAATAGAAAAAAATATATATTGAACTACATCAAAATTAAACATTTTTGTGCTTCAAACAATACCCTCAAGAAAATGAAAAAAAAAAACACAGATGGGGGGAAATATTTGCAAATAATTTTCCTGATAAAAGATTTATACCCAGAATATATAAAGTATTGCAACTCAATTAAAAGTATTTTTATTATTTTTAACTTAAAATTTTTTATTTTATTGATTTTTAGAGGAAGAGAGAGAGAGACAGGGGAGAATATATTGATGTGATGTTCCACCTATTCATGCATTCATTGGTTGATTTTTGAATGAGCCTTGACCAGGGATAGAACTCACAACCGTGGCATATCAGGATAATGCTCTAAGCAACTGAGCTGCATGGCCAGGGCCAGTTAAAAATGTTTTTAAAACCCAACTTAAAAATGTGTAAAGGATTTGAATAGACATTTCCCCAAAGAAGATACACAAATGGCCAGTGAGCACAGGTGAAGGTGCTCAGCGTCATTAGCCATCAGGGAAATGCCAATCAAAACCACAATAAGATACCACTTCACACCCACTGGGATGTCTACGATCAAAAATAACAAGTGTTGGCAAGGATATGGAAAAATTGGAACCCTTGTGCATTGCTGGTGGGGATGTAAAATGGTGCAGCTGCTGTGGAACTCATTCTGGCAGATCCTCAAGAAGTTAAACATAGAATTGCCATATGATCCAGCAATTCCACTCTTAGGTGTATATCCAATAGAACTGAAAGCAGAGAGTCAAACAGATACTTTTATACCAATGTTCACAGAAGCATTCACAATAGCTAAAAGGTAGAAGCAACCCAAATTCCAATCAACAGATAAGTGGATAAATAAACTGTGATACACATATACATATAATGGAATATTATTCAAGACTAAAAAGGAATGAAGTACTCATACATGATACAACATAGATAAATCTAGAAAAGAAGCCAGTCACGAAAGACCACATATTGTACCATTCCATTTACATGACATGTCCAGAACAGGCAAATCTGTAGAGACAGTATGGAGATTACTGGCTGCCAGGGGATGGGGGAGACAGAAAGGGGAGTGACCGCTAATAGAATAGGGGGTTTCTTTAGGTGTTAATTAAAATGTTCTAAATTTAGACTATGGCGATGGTGACTCGATTCTGTAAATATACAAAAAATATCATTAGATTGTACTATTTAAATGGGTGAATTTAATGGTATGTAAATTATACCTCAATAAAGCTGTTTTTAAAATAGACAGACTAGCAAAAAGAACTTGCTTTACCAGTTCCACCTTCAACAATTATTCACTTGAGGTCAGTCTCTTTTATTTACACTCCCATGTGCTCTTCTCCTACTCCTATATTATTTTGAAGCAGATCCTAGACATCTTTTAATACAGAACTTAAAATCAGAAAAGTCCTGTGGTTTGGTTAGCTGGCTGCATTGTCCTGGCTGTGTGACATGCATACTGTGTTCTCCAGCCTTCCGGGGCATGTGGTGAATGTCACAGCACCCTGAAGTAAATCTCTTTCTGCTTAAACTTTTGTGCAACTAAGAACCTCAAATGTTAAGTCCACAACTGACATTGACCTTTGGTGCCTAGCCATTCACAGTGGTGTTTTGATGGAGCTGTGGTATCTAAACAACAGTACTAGAGTATTTTTTTCTATCCTTACCAAAAACAACTCGGGGTGCTCCAAGCCCTCTGGACACTAAGTATAAATTTGAGCCTGTTTATAGGTGAGGATGGGTTGGAAGAAGAGGCATCCTTCCTAGGGGAAACCCCAACAATGAAGAGTATATGCTTATTAATAAGGTTGAACATGGTTCTCTACTACCTTGGATTCAGACTGATTCCCTAAATAGAAACCATCCTCCTTCCCCAAAAGGTCGTGAGTATAAACATCATCTCCCTGACCTGGGGAGGCAGCTGATTCATCATCTCTTCTGGTCACACCCTCCACAATGGACTCGACCACCTGCTCCTCCCTGTACCTTGAGTAAGCTAGGTAGAGTCTGGCTAACACCTTCACCAAACCAGATCCTTAATGTAAACTGGGATCAATAGTCTTCAGGAAACCGTGGGTTCAAGGTTCATGGGGCCTGTGTTCTGTCTCCAGCCCTGACTCTTGAGAACTGCCTGACCTTCAGCAGCACACTCAACCTTTCTGGGTCTTTGTTGCTTTATCTGTGAAATGGGAATAATAACTCATCTCATACGTGGGATGAAAGGGCAATGCAAAGGTAGATTTATGAGGCACTGAGCTCAATGTCTGTGATGTGAAATAGCGATTTGAAAACTGTGGTTCCCACCCTGCCTACCACATTTTATTCATAAATACAAAATCAGGTGAGATCTTGAATTGGCATGTTCTCAACCAGAGAAGATTAGTCTCATTTTGTTGTTGTTTTTATTTTAAGAAATGAATTCATTTTCCTTTCTAAATGTATTATTTTTATATAATAATAATAATAATTAGTAATGAACATGTATGAAATATTTGCTCTGTAGTAGACACTGTACTAAAGGCGTTTACTATTTGTTTCATCTTCTTAGCCTTACTATGAGTTAAGTATTATCTTAGAGAAGAGAAAATTCAGTGTGAAGTGAATTTATTTGCTCAAGGCCCCACTACTACTCAAGGGCTAGGCTGGGATGATAAGCCCACCTGCCCAGTTCCAGCACCTACCAGAGCTGCTTCCCCATCTGTTCTGAGCTCTGCTTCAGGGATCCCCATTCTTTCCTTTGTAAAGGAAAGAATCCAGCTGGGGATTTCCAGCTCCCACATTCAGGCCCTGGACCCACCAAGGTCTGGGCTCAACCTTTATCAGGGAGATGGTGTGTAAGAGGCTTCCTGACTAAGAGAGTTACATCGAGTTTTAGAAATTTTCTGCTGCCCTGAGTCCTCTATGTTGCCTGAGCTGCTTGGCCAAGGAAGACTCCAAGAGTCCTGGATCCCCTTTGAGACTTGACCTAACACCTTGCTTGGAATTCTGGCTTCTGCAGATGCCTGATTCTGACTACCACCTCTGGTCCTGGCCCATGGCTTTGCCTTCATCACAGGTCCCCCGCTGCTGGCCTGATTGCTGACCACCCACTTTACCTCAACCACTCATGGCCTTGCTTTTGTAACCTGTATGTCCCCTGATTTCAGCTTTACCACTTCAGTAGGCAGTTTCTGAAATGGCTCCCAAAGACTGTGACCCCTGATACCTGCACAGTGACTCCTAAGGAATAGCATATTGAGCAAGTGAGGGGACATCACTCCAGAGATAGGTTACAACAGACAGTGACTTCTGTCTTGCTCACATACTCTCTCTCCCTTGTGCCTTCTCCCTCTCTCTTCCTCCTACTCCCTCTCTCTTCCTTTCTCTCTCCCTCTCCCTTCCTCTTTCTCTCCCTCTTCCTCCCACCTCTCTCTCTTTCTCTCTCTCTCTCTCTCACACACACACACACACACATACACACTGATGAAAAAAAGTTCCAATGTTAAAAAATGTCCTATGGAAAGGCCCATATGGCAAGGAACTGAGTAGAGGAGGGGGACTCCAGACAGTAGCCATTGAGCAACTGAGGTCCCTGGTGCAATAGCCTATAAAGAATGGAATCCTGCCAATGATCAGTGAATGAGCTCAAAAGTGGATCCTTCCCCAACTGAAGCTGACATAACTTTGGTCTTGGCCAACACCCTGAGCCAGAGGACCCAGCTAAGCCTCACTGGGATTCCTGACCTACAGAAACTAAAAAATAATGTATATATTAAGTCACTAAATTACAGATTAATAGTTATGAGCATTAGAGGCAACCACTGATGTGCAGTCTTATCTAGCTGTCCTTTCATCTGTGCCTTAACTTGCCAGCACCAGATTAAAGGGCTCTGCTGACTGCTTCCAAGGAAGGATGGAAAGGCTTTGCGTAAAGACAGCCAAAGGTGACTGTGTTGCCAGTCAGTGGACATGGGCTTTTTCTTTTAGGAAATACATTCTCAACTGGGGGCAAAGACTGGGTCTTGGAGATTAAAGAATCTTATCCTTTTTATGTATAAAGCACAGATACATGCACAATACATAAACAGATGTATGAGATATTAAAAGTATATTAAAAGTTCTTGGGTTTGGGAGAGGCGATAATGAAAAGTATGTTGAGCCCTGGCTGGAGTGGCTCAATAGATTGAGCACTGGCCCGCAAACCAAGGAGTCACTGGTTCAATTCCCAGTCAGGGCACATGCCTGGGTTGCAGGAAAAGTCCCCAGTAGGGGTTGTGTAAAAGGCAAACACACAATTGATGTTTCTCTTCCTTTCTTTCTCCTCCCCCTGCCCGTCTAAAAATAAATAAAACATTTAAGAGTATATATGTTGGGAACACATTGTGTCAGGATGACAAATCTGGAGCCCCACTCAGGTTGGAGTGCTCTAGGGAAGTATGTGACAGCAGAAGCATTAAAAAGCAGGACAATAGATTAGAGAAAAGCTATTAAGGCTTCCAGAAGTCCAGTTAGGACTTGCTCCTCCTGGGATGCTCTTGGTAACCTGCACTTTTACCATCATAGAACTTAACACACTGGTCTTAATTCCTTTTTATTTGTCAATAAGTTTACAGTGAGCAAGACTGAGCCAACACAGGCCTGATGCACCAAAAGAAGACAAAGAAAGGCCTGTGTCCACAGTGGGTGGTCACCTTTGGCTGTCTCTCCCAGGATCCAGGAGACCCAGTCTGTACCAGCAGCACTGCCCCCTCCACAGGTGCCACCCCATCAGCTCTGCTCTGGTCTGCCCTGGGATCCTAGGGGTTGCTTTTTCTCTCCAGATGCATAGTTAGAGATGCTTTTTGTGATTCATACATGACCTTCTCCCTCAGGGAAGAGCCACGGTGCTGTACCCAGAAACTTCGGGCCTTGTGGCAGAGCCCAGCTCCCCATGCCAGACTCAAGTCCACTCCCCATAGTCTATGCTGAGGGTCTTCCTTCTGGTGGCCTGCTCACCCAATCCAAAAGACTCTGGCGGGCAGACCTAATGCCCAGCTGAGATAATTTCTCAGCCCCATGTAAAGTGATGGGTGCAAATCAAACGCAGGTTGCATCTGGGTAGCTGACCTCACAGTCCTGGTGAATCTGACCAAGAGGCCCCCCTCACCAATGACCACCACAATTTGAAGATATAAATTCTAGAGAATTTAAAAGATCTTATATTATGGTAATGCTTCATGAACATGTTCATCACAGATAAATAGATAAATGTAAGTAGACATTTGAACAACTACGTGACAACTCAAACCCATTTGAACTTGTGGTGAGAACCAGGACAAACAGCAAGACCTTAGAGGTGAACTGAGCATCCTCCTGTGCCCTCCTGGGAAGGCTCAACAGGCTGTAACTCAGGTCAAATATCTTGGCACCAACATTCACTGGTTGCGTAACCTTGGACAAGTTTATTAACTTCTCTGTGCCTCAGTTTTTGAATTGATAAAACAGGGATAATAGTAGTACCTCCTCCTAGGGTTATTGAGAGGATGGAATGAGGCAACCACTTGTGAGACACGTAAGATGACGCCTCACACAGAGTACACGCTCGGTAAACGTTACTTGCATGGGTCCCATCGTGGTGAGTGCTCTCACACTCATCACAGGGCAGGCCCACAGCATGGCCTACCCAAAGTCACTCTTCTCTCCCTGCTTCCTTGCCTCCCATGTTAGCTTTTAGAAGTCCTAGAAATTAATTTCCCCAAGTCCCACCCGACAAGAGATAGCCACGGGCCAGTTCTGGCCAATGATATGTAACGGGGAAATTTGTGAAAGGTGTCTAAGAATGTTTTCCCTTGATAAGAGACATGTGCCAAAAGATTCTTCTCTTTTCATGTTTTAGGTGCTCTGGTGTAAAGATGGGATGCTTGGGGCTGAAGCAGCCATCTTGCCATCATGAGAGAGCCACATGAGTCACAGAGACTTAGACTCAATGCCTTGATATCACTGAGCTTCCCCGGAACCACTTGCCTTCTCTTTAACTAGGATATTCAATACCTTTGATTTTAAAGCAACTGTAAGTCCCACTTTCTGTTACAATACTTACACCCAAAAGCATCTTAAGTATTTCCATAAGCTAAGGAATCCTTACAACATAACATTACCCTGTGACAGAGTATTGGTCCAATTTCACAGGTGAAAAAGCTGAAAGCAATGGGGCAGGAGTTTTGAAAATACGTTACCTAATTCAATCCTCATAAAAACTCTGTGAGGCAGCTTTATCTCTATGTACAGATTTCTTCACAAGTTTAGAAGGTTAAATAACGCCAATTTGACACAATTAACAAATGGAAGAGTCAGGACTAAAACCCAGGTCTCCCAAATCTAAATACAACATTCGTCCCAACATTCTTTGGTGCTATGTTTAGGCATCACAGTCATTTTGGACATTTTAGTCCACTGTCAATGTTGAATAAGTAAAAATTCGGTAACCCTAATTCAGGTCGTGTCAACCTGAACACAATTATGTTCATTGCTTAGAAAGCACATTCGTTAACTAATAGTACCCATCATAAAAAGGAATGGTGGTGACAGCTGGGTGAAATTCACAGTCCAAGACCCACGTGCCAATGTGTATTTCTGTCTCTAGGCTCTCAGAGAATTGATATTCCCCATCCACACGTCTATTGGTAATTGCCCAGCGTCTGTTCCTTTTAAATCTGTATTATTTTTTATACTCTCCCAGATGTTGGATTGAGCTGCAGTGCTCTCAGGATTTCAGGGAGAGGTCCAGCTGCCGGGTTTGGGACGTGTCCATGTTTTGTATCCTTTCAATCCTTCCGCTTGAATTTAGGATGAGGTTTTGATGTACGTACCCTTCTCCCAGCCCTGCCCTCTTTGCATGTGTCTGAGTCTGCGATATCTTTGATCTAATTATACAGATGTGTCTCTTGTTGGGAAATTTATGTGATAACTGTTGCCAAGAGCCAGGAGCCAGGACCAGGGATTTGTAGTCTAAACATCCCTGAGTCCATTCCCTACATTTTATCCGAAGTGAAGTTGGGGAAATGAGATAGCTTATGAATTGAGGCCTCTAACAGGTTGAGAGGTTGAGAAAGTGTCAGCCTTGCAGGGAATTGCAGACCTACCACAGGAATCTAGGATCTGGAGGACCACTCAAGATTACGGGCAGAGGAAGGGGGCAGATGTAGGAGGGGATGGGCAAGAGAAGATGGGGTGTTACAGTCCGGGCCTTTGCCAGACCGAGATGGTCGGCATTGTCTCATAAACTAGGTTCGGTTCACTCACTCCTTAGCTGTTCAACTTGATTTTAAGCCTCCTTGAAGTCAAGAGCTATTCTAGTGATCTCTTGCTATATTACAAATCACTCCAATATTCAGAGTCTTAAAATAAAAATTGTAATTTTATTATCCCTCATTGTTTCTCTGGGTTGGGGATTTGGGAAGGTTTCTGCTGGGCATTGCTGGCCGTGGTCTCATGCAATTGCAATCAGACAGTGGCTGGCTGCACATCCAGCTTCCAAGAGCCTCAGGGCCTGACCCTCCATGCTGGACTTTGGCCTTCCTCACAGTATGGTGGCCTGAGGGCAGTGGCACTGCTTATATCCAAAAACTTCCAGAGAGTTTTCTAAACAGTGGCAACTGTATGGTGTGTTGTTGCCTTTCTGCTACCCTCTATTGGTCAAAGCAGACACAAATCCCACCTAAGTTCAGGAGAAGGGGACACGGACCCACTTTTGATGAAAGAAGTGTCAAGGTTACATTGCAACAAGATCTCCTGGGATGGAAGAGATTTTGATGGCCACACTGGAGCAAGTGCCTTCACAGTACCTAGCCCTTCATATCCCTTTATTTTCCTGCTTCTCCAACAGGTCTGTTACTGAGCTGACGTTACCTTAAGTGCTCAAAGGATGCTGACTGCTTCATGCAATCCCATGCAACAAACTATGTATCCAGTACCTATTATCCATTCATTTTGCAAATTGCTCACTGAGCACACTAGCACCAGGCACTGTGTTTGGCACAGGATACCAGAAAAAGCCACACTGCCTGCCTCCGTGGATCTTATCATCTGTAGGGAGATGCCGACAGTTAGTGAAAAACCAAAAAGAGACAGCAGGATCAGTTGTGAAGGGGGAAAAGCATGGACAGAAAGTGGCTCACATTTCAGGGAGGGTGCCGCCAGAGAAGGCCTCCTGAGGGATCTGCTGAGGAGGGAGAGAAGGGCCAGGTGTCAGGTGGAGGCACTGAAAGAAGAGGAATGAGACGGGCCAGGCCTCAGAGGTCGGTGGGCACAGGGCTGGAGGGCTGTGGCTTGTTATGGTGACTCATGACAATTTTATTGTCTTCTTCTTGGGGATCTGGGGGAGTGTGTCAGGGTTCAGCCTGGAAAGTGAAAACCACTCAAGGTATTTAGGAGTCCAAAAGGTTTATTAGAGGGGAATAGAAGTGTGAGGAGGGAGAGTCAGGAAGGTCACTTTAGGAAATGCCCCAGCGTGGGGATCGCTGTGCATGGTCTTACCCAAGTAGGCAAACTCTGGAAGGTGACTTAGGAATGAGAAATGTCTCTAAGCAGGTGAGTCCAGTGACACTAGTTCATGATGGCTTTTGCTTCTGTTCACATTTCCAAATCTCATGCCAGTGCCTCTCACTGACACATTCTGGTAACTGATTCAGGGACATGAAAGGCCAGCCGAGGCCCCCTAGCTCAGTGTTTCCACATGTTGCGCCCAGGCCAGGGCCCATGCTGGGATGAGGTGAGGGAGGAACCTAGTGTGCAGAATTCAGGGAGGTGCCTCCGAGCCACCCCTGGGCTTGCACGACCTTGAGAGTAATCCTCCCAATATTCTGTCCCCCAGGCTCGTCCCGTGTTAGGTGGATTTGGAGCCAGCTCCTGACTGGGAGAAGCACCCCCAGCAAAGGCCTCAGGGTCGAGGAAGCTCTCAGACAGAGTGATCTCTAAGCTGGTGGCCAGGTGGAGGGAAGAAAGAAGTCTTCCAAGGAAAGAGAGCAGCATGTAGAAAATCCCAGAGACCTGAGAAAGCCTGGCTCCTAGGGTAATTGTTTACTGTTGCCTTAATGACACTGTGATACAGAGCCAGTATGCTTCCAGGTCCTGGTGAATGACCCCCTGGAATGATAGAAACCTGGGTTACCCATGAAGAATGCCAATGGGGGTTACCCTTCTGTGGAGAAGTTGAGGGAGACCCACCTGTTCCAGCTAATGTGGCTGCAACCTGGGACCCTCTGCCTGGATGAAAAACTGGGAGAAATGGGGGAGGTAAGATACTTCTGTACACAGTTAACTTTACTCCTCTGTGGTACCAAACAACCACTTTCAATCTCCTCAGTTAACACCACCCTCATCCAAGTTACCCTCACCTCCACCTGAATTATAGCAGCGGCCTCCTAATGGGACCTCCTGCTGTCCCCATCAGTCTACACAGCAACCAGAATCATTCAGTCAAATCTAAATAAGACCATGACCCTAGCCTCCAAAGAAGAAGAAGAAGAGGAAGAAGAGGAGGAGGAGGAGGAGGAGGAGGAAGAAGAAGAAGAAGAAGAAGAAGAAGAAGAAGAAGAAGAAGAAGAAGAAGAAGAAGAAGAAGAAGAAGCAGCAGCAGCAGCTGCCCTAGCTGGTATGGCTCAGTGGGTTGAGCATCGGCCTATGAACCAAAAGGCTACTGGTTCGATTCCTAGTCAGGGCACATGCCTGGGTTGCCCACCAGGTCCCCAGTGGGGATGTGCAAGAAGCAACCAGTGGATGTTTCTCTCCCTCTCTTTCTCCCTCCCTCCTCTTTCTCTAAAAATAAATAAATAAACTCTTAAAAAAAACCCTCAACCTCCAATGGCTTCCCATCTACTCTGAGTAAAAGCCAATGTCCTTTAAGTTGCCATAGCCCCTCATGGTCTGACCACCTGTCTCCACATTCATCATGACTAACTTTATTAAGCAGCTATTTCCCCGACTCCCACTATACTAGAAGCTCCATGTGGGCAGGGATTTTTGTTTGTTTTGTAAAGTGCCCTCACCAATTGTTGCTACACAGGAGCCCAAGCCCAGTGTTGTCAGAGCTTCTAATTTTTCAAAAGAAATCACATATCTGGATTATTATGTCAAATTGTGTTTTAAGTGTTGGCACATAAACGTTTTTCTTTTTTTTTTTAGATTTTATTTATTTTTTAGAAGGGCGGAGGAAAAAAGAGAGGGAGAGAAACATTGGTGTACAAGAAAAGATTGCCTCTTGCACACCCCCAGTGGAGGATCCAGCCTACACCAAGAATCAAACCGACAACCTTTAGGTTTGCAGGTTGTTGCTCAATCCACTGAGCCACACCAGCCAGGGCAAAAAAAAATTTTTTTCTTTAATATTATGCTGGCCAAATCAATTAGAGGCACAGCTCTCTAACTTATGGTCTCTAGCCTTATTTAAGGAGCAGTAGCCAAGTTTTAAATGCAGGCTCAGAGGGGACAAGTCCCGAGAAGGTGGTATGTAGCAGGGACAGAGACAGAACTGCAAAAGCCCTCTAGGCCCCTGTGGATATACTTGGTGGTGGCCATGAGGGGGACCTCATGGCTTCCTCCCTTCTGATCATACCTGGTAACTCTCCACCCCATGGGGGGTAGGCATTGCTGCAGGTGCAAAGGGGAGGCACATCTGGTGTGACAAGCAAAGTTATCTAAGGCTCCTGGGGCCATGTGGCCAAGTCTCTTCAGACTTCTCTTGGGATTTCTCTTGTGCCCTTCCTGTAGTAGAATTTTTCTGGCTTTTCTGGTTTGATTCCTTCCTCGCCAATTCTGGGTGCCCAGGTGTGCCTGGGCAGTGTCCACCTGCAAAAGCAAAGCAGGAGCAAGGTGAGACCAGGGATGGGAGGAAGCAACAGGAAGGCTTAAGCTGGAATTATGACTGAAAGCTTTAGTGCACACAATGGAGGACTGAATATCTGCCACATGAACCAACATCAGGGGACAAGACACTTGTCAAGAATAGCTGGACTTGCCAGAGACTTATGGTCAAGATGGAGACCTAGGTAAACACGCTTCACCTTCTCTCGCAACTATAGAAAAAATTACAACCAGATCTCAAAACTAATAACACCCAGAATCATCAGAAAAATTGAGCTGTATGGAAATCCTACAACCAAAGATTTAAAGATGCCACATTCATCCAGATGGGTAGGAAGGGTGGAGATGTGAAGATGGGTGGAGAGGTGCAGAGACCCAGTGTGGTGTGGAGAGGCAGCAGAACTGGCAATCCCACATTCACATGTGGTGGGTAAAAATTTGGAGGGATACCTCAGGAGTAAGGGATCCCAGCCACAGGCCAAACCACACAGCCCAGGATTCCAGTGCAGGGAAGATAAGCCCCCATAACTTCTGGCTATATAAACCAGTGGGAATTGGGGCAGCAAAAGAAACTGCTGGGTTTTCAGGATACTCTGTTTAAAGGGCCTGCATGGACTTAGCATTTGTGCAGACCCACCCACTCTGAGATTCAGCACCAGGGCAACAGCTGGAAGGGCACCAGTTGCATATAGGGAGTAAGTGAAGTGACGGGAAACAGGGCGAGTGTTGGGCAAAACTCTAGAAGCCAGGCAATGACATTGTCCCCTCTCCAAGCCCTTCCCCCACACAGAGCTGAAAACTGGTGAAGCGGGTTGCCCTGCCCTGGCAATTACCTAAGGCTCCACCCTATACAATTTATAGGTGCCTTTTCTATAATAGGCCACGCTACTAAGACAGGGAGTCAAAGCAGCTCTACCTGAGACACAGAAACAAACACAGGGAGGCTGCCAAATTGAGGTGACAAAGAAATATGGCCTAAACAAAATAACAGAACAAAACTCCAGGAAAAGAACTAAACAAAATGGAGATAACCACCCTGCCAGATACAGAGTTCGAAACACTGGTCATCAGGATGCTCAGAGAACTCATTGAGGGTGTCAACAACATAAAGATATAATTGTTACACTAAGTGAAATAAAGAAAAACCTGCAGGGAACCAACAGTGAAGGTGAGGAAGCTGGTCTTAGAATCAATGATTTGGAACATAAGAAAGAAATAAGCATTCAGCCATAATAGCAAGAAGAAAAAAGAATTTTAAAAAATGGAGATTGTATAAGGAGCCTCTGGGACATCTCCAAATGTACCAATATCTGAACCATAGGGATGCCAGAAGGAAAAGAGGAAGAACAAGAAATTGAAAACTTATCTGAAAAAATAATGAAAGAAAACTTCCCTAATTTGGTGAAGGAAATGTACATTCAAGTCCAAGGAGCACTGAGCATCCCAAACAAGTTGGACTCAAAGAGGACCACACTAAGACATAATTAAAATGCTAAAGGTAAAGATAAAACAGCAGCAAGAGAAAAGCAGAGTTATCTGCAAATCAGTTCCCATAAGACCATCAGCTGCTTTCTCAAAAGAAAGTTTGCAGATTAGAAGGGACTGGCAAGAAGTATTCAAAGTGATGAAAAGCAAGGACCTACAACCTAGATAACTTTACCCAGCAAAGCTGGGTAGAATTGAAGGACAGATAAAGTGCTTTCCAGACAAGGCAAAGCTAAAGGAGTTCATCATCACCAAGGCATTATTACATGAAATGTTAAAGGTACTTATTTAAGAAAAAGAAGATCAAAACTATGAATATTAAAATAGTAACAGACTCACAACTATCAACAACTGAATCCAAAAAAAAACAAACTAAGCAAACAACCAGAACAGAAACACAATCATAGATATAGAGATCATTTCAAGGGTTATCAGCTGGGAGTGGGAAGGGGGATAATGGAGGGAAAAGGCATAGGGAATAAGAAGCATAAATGGTAGGTACAAAATAAACTGGGGGAGGTTAAGTGTAGTATAGGAAATAGAGAAGCCAAAGAACATGGACATGTTCTAAGAATAAGCCATGGCCATGAACTAAAGGGGGGCAAAGGGAGAAAAATTGGGACAACTGTAATAGTATAATAAATACTATATATATATTTTTTGTTTGTTTGTTTGTTTGTTTTAAAGAATAGTTGGACTTGTGCCTTGACGGTGTGGCTCAGGGGGCTGGATGTCATCCCACAAACCAAAAGGTCACCAGTTCAATTCCTGGTCAGGGCACATGCCTGGGTTGCAGGCCAGGTCCTAGTTGGGAGTGTGGAAGAGGCAACCACACATTGATGTTTCTCTCCCCATCTTTCTCCATCCCTCCCCCTCTCTAAAAATAAATAAATAAAATCTTTATTTTTTTTAAAGAATAGCTGGACTTGGGAACTGGCCCTAATGTCCTTCTGTCTCATAAAGGAGGTAGTATCTCCATTCCTGTAGATGAGGACAAGAGACGGAGAAGTGACAAACCCAAGGCCACACAGCTGTGAGTGGTGCAATTTTACTCAAATAAGGGTTGTCTAATGCTAGCACCCACTTTCTGCCCACCCCACGGCTCTGTTCACCCCCATGGCTCTGTCTACAAGGGTTGTATTACTGAATCATAAAAGAATCAGAGTTGCTGGACCAGAGGGTCCTGTGGAGTCACGTGTAAGCTTTTTAAAAATTTTTATGTGTTGACACCTTTCTTTATTGCTTCTATTGGTCAGAAGTGAAAGGTCCTGTGACTAAAACCAGCAAGGCTCCCCACCCCTTGTGTCTCTGACCAGCTCTGATTAGAACTTTGGTTCTCCGAAATCTATGACCTCAACCCCTGTAGGACTTCATCCTCTTTCCTTGAAGAGGTCTGTGCTGTGTTTGACTAAAGGCCTCATTGTAGTTCTGGCCAGGTAGCTCACTTGGTTAGAGAATCATCCTGATACACCAAGGTTGTGGGTTCAACCCCCAGCCAGGGCATATACAAGAATCAACCAATGAATGCGTAAATAAATGGAACAACAAAGTCAATAAATAATAATTTTTTAAAAGACCTCATTGAAGGAATGAAGTCCTTTTATCTTCTTTGAAAACACATGAATCTTTTATTTAAAAGGACCCCACTTAGGGAAAAGACCCTACTGGGGATTTGAATCAGGATCAGTAGGAAACAGGACCCGACTGTGAAAATAATGTGGGTCCATTACTATGAATCTGAGGCAACATTTCATATTCGCCCTAGTGATTCCTAAAAAGAACAGTGTCAAAGAGAGGTTGTCTGGCCACACCTTAGGGGGCACTTTGAACAACCTTCCTCGCCAAGGTCCTGAGGGCTTTGCTCTGAGAAAAGGCTAAACACTGCTCTGGCTTCCTCTTCTCCCCAGCTGCAGACCAGCACGCCTCTCTCTGAGAGCTTCCTGGCTCCTGTGCTTTGCTCTTGTCTGCTGGGCCAAAGGAGACATCGCTTGCTGGTGCCACTGGAATCTGAGCAATTACAGGCCAGAGCAGATGCACAGAGGGTGGGTGGTGGGCACGAGGGTGTGGAACAGGCGTGGACTGATCAAGCTGGTGCAGATGTAGCTCCTCTCTCCCACTAGCCTCAGCGACACACTTTAACTCAGCTTGCTGAGTTACATGAGTTCAGTTGATAAACCCTCCTTCCAGAGAAGCTCTCAAGAGAAATCGCTGGCTGTGAATGCACTAGTCAGATGGAGTGAGAAGCTGTTACAGCACCTTTCCCTGAAATGCGATAATCCCATTTCTAATTTACTGATTATGCAATAAGAAAATGTCCTCAGTAATTTAGTAAGAAAAGCCCAGTAGCCTACTTAGAGATCTCATGCTTCCTCATGAAAAATATCAGTTCCCTTTGATAAATGGGACCCATTTGAAAATCAAAAATAATTACTTTGTTTATTAACATTTGGTGATTAACATTTCAAAAGGAATTTAAATAAATGCAGTGCAAATCTAAGATGGGGCCCCAAGGTAGTGATCTGTATGGAGTAAAGCAATGCTCATTGGAACCTGGGAAATTTAAAATCAATCATGTTTTCTAAGGTGGCTGTTTATTCCCAACTTACGTACCAGTGAATCAAACCATATTCAAGAATCTCAGTTTATGGTCCTGGCTGGTGTGGCTCAGTGGGTTGGTGTCATCCCATGAACTGGAAGGTCGCATGTTTGATTCCCCATCAGGGCACATACCTAGGTTGTGGGTTTGGTCCCCAGTTGGGCACATAGATCTGAATCAGGAAGGCAACTGATCAATGTTTCTCTCTCTTTGTCTTTCTCTCTCTCATCAATAAACATATCGCCCCCCACCCCCCAAAAATCTCAGGTTATGGTGAATAAATAAATGGGTGTAGGGTTACTCTCACAAGTATTTTCTCTTTTTAAAAAAGTGATTAAATGAAGAATATTGAGATGGGGCGATTATCCTGGTGGGCCCTGGATGCTGTCATATTATCCTTATAAAAGGGAGGCAGAGGGAGACTGTACTACACACAGAAGAGGAAGAAGCTATGTGACCGAAGATTCGGCCATAGCCAGGGAGTGTGGGCAGCCACGGGAGAAACTAGGAGAGGCCAGCCAGCACCGATTCCAGCCCAGTGAAGCGGACTTCAGACTTCTGATCACAGCTGTAGGAGAATAAATGTGTGTTTTTGTCAGCCACCCACTGAGCTTGTAGTAATTAGCTACAGCTGCCACAAGAAACTAATCGAGTCACCTTCCTGACATTTGCCAACTATGCATACCAGTAGCATGATTGCTTACTAATATTTTTAAAGATCAATTCTGAGCTAACATAGCTATCTACTTATTTTAAATGCTCATCTCTGTGTCCCCTACAATTATCCAATGAACCACTCGACCCCAGTGGAAGTGACCCTCACTTCACAAAACACAGACTCAGCTCCACACAGCTTAGGAAGAATCCATGGTACAGCTGGGCTTTCAAAAACTACTCTGTGAAGTTCAAATTTCACTTCAAAATGATCAGGGGGGGGAAAAAAGAAAGAATCAGCCCCTTTAAAAATAGAAGCCATTTCTTCTGCAAATTTTCACAGAGCCAGATTTTAAAATGCAGAATTTAGCAGAATCTTCAATCATCCTGGAACAGTTACTAGCATACAAGATAAGACCCTTAAAAGGGAAAGAGGGAGCCAAAGAGAGCGCTAGCAGGAAGCTGGGTCAGGAGGGCAGAATCTAGCTAACAGAAGTTTTGTTTTCCCAGCCTGATCCAGAATTGGAGGTCTCCCTGGTTTTCTCTCTCTCTCTCCTCTGCCTCAGGACCAAGGGATGAGGACAGAGGATAAAGCAGGAATTGCTATGCAAGGATTTTTCATAATGAGGGATGATAAAGTAGTAGAATTGATAAGGCCCCCAAGTGGAGAAGAATATGATGGTTGGGAATGGGCAAAGCAGCAAACTTTCATCCCACAAGTTGGAACTGCCAACATGGGCAGAGCCAGGGAGGTGTCCAGCCCCAAAAAGGGAGTCAAGGTAGTCCTGCTTAAGGCTGAGCATGGATATTGGCAAGCAGTAGGTGCTGACGGTTAACTTCCCACAGGAGCCCGTCCTGGATTTGCACTAATATTTCCACATTTCTTTAGCACTGTTTTCACTGGCAGGACTTCCAGCCCGTGTTCTCATCGAGTTTCCTCATGCGGCGTCGTGGCACTACATATGTAGTGAGTGCTTCAAACCTATTTGATGGAAAAACTGATAAATTAATAGATTCTCTCTTCTAGTTTATATATTGCTCCTACTGTTGCAGAAAGTAATTTGATTTTTAAAATCATAGTTTTTAATTCCAAAAGGAGTGTAGCTTGGCTCACAAGCTGGTGATTGAAAGCTCCACCTGCCAAGTTGGGAGAAAACCAAGGTCTCTGGCCTCACCTACGTCAGTGGTCACAGGTGCCCTCCTGTACCTCTGAGCTTCAGCTCTGATCTGGCCCATCTGCTGATTGCCAGCATCACCCCAGGGCTCCGGGCAGAGCCCTCTCCCTCCAGAGTCAGCCAAATGCTGACTTCGGGGTGTGGGAGTCTGCCGTGAGTTTTACCGTCCCAGCACCATTCTCCCTTTTCTCAGCACCAGTGTCCAAAGGGAAAACTGCTTTGAAATTGCTAGGTGGAGCTGAGAAGCCCCCTTAGTTTCTAGAGGTGGCCACATACTGCAGTTTAAGCCAATTGGCACTTCTCATCGCCTTGGACGCTGTGAATGTTTAAGGGAGCGGGTCATAGTGAGTAAGGATCAGAACTTTTATTTCAAGGGCTGGAAGAAGGAATCTCCCTGGGCTGAACCTGGGTCAGTAAAACGAGCTGCTGGGGGCTGTGGTAATGAGAGAGCTCTTTGAGAGTCAGGTTGCCACAGAGTTACACCAAATCAGAAGAAAGAAGAGTTAAGAAGATATACAGAGAGGTCACGGCATTGCTTGAAACCCTGGATTCAGCTATGCCCGAAGCTTCATGCCTCTGTCCCTTTTATTTATATGAATCAACATTCTTTTTTAGTTGGATTTTCTATTACTTACACTTAAAAATATCCTAATAAACTGAGGCTGAGGCACAAGCTGCTCTTTGCAGAAACAGTGCATGCACCTCTTCTAGAGAGGCATGTTACAGAAAGGTGCGCCTGCCCGCTTTGGTCGGGGCACAGCCAGACTACCAGAGTTCAGCCTGGATCGCAGTCCCCACCTGCCCTGTCTGCTGGGTCTCCTGTGCAAGTGTGAACTTGCACAACCACACCAGCCAATCCCATCACTCAGAAAGGATTTTCTCCTTGTTGTAGCCAGCCTCCAGATGGCCTCCAATGACCTTGAACTCTCATGCTTTGACAGCCCCTCCCAGTCTCACTGTGTAGGGCTGACTGAGTAACCAGTAAGATATAGAAATAAGATGAGTAACTTCTGAAGCTATGTCATAAAAGATACTGCAGTTCGGTCTTACCGGCTCTTGGATCACTCTCTCTGGGGGAAGAAGCCAGCTTCCATGTCATGAGGACACTCCACATGTCGAGGCACTGAGGCCTCCTGCCAATAGCCACCACTAGCTCACCAGCCGCTTGAGCACGGCATCTTGGAAGCAGCTCCCCTGCCCCAGCCCGGCCTCCAGATGATGCCGTGCCTGCTGACACCTGGACTGCACCTCATGAGAGACTCCAAGTGGCTTGAATTCCTGACCTGTGGAAATAGTAGTCATAGGTATTTATGGTTTTAAGCCTCTACATTTTGCAGTGATGTGTTCCACAACAATAGGTAACTAGCCCACTCTTCATCAGTACCCTCTTCCCGGATCCCTCTCTTCCTCCTGGCTGAGTTCCCTGTTTCCTCACCAGGCTCCCCACCCCCTGCCCCAGGCAGCCCTTCAGCCTCATCCTCCTTTTCCAATTGAGGTTTTCTTTCGAAGAATCGCCCTTTGGTGCTGCCCCCACACTTCCTCTCTTTTCTCCCTAGTCCTGCCTTCCTCCTCCACTTGAAGAAATAGTTCTTTCTCCTTCCTACATCTCCAGTCATTTTCCTCTCGACAAACCTCATGACAACAATTATGGCTGATAATCCTTGCTATAAGAATGTAGATTTATTTATGTATTCCAATAGACTGGGAAGTTTTGGGTTTTGTTAGAGGCTGCTGTTCTCTCCTTTGCTCCATCTTCCCAAAGCACAGAAACAAAAACGCCTCCCACATCCCCTTCCTGTGGAGAAGTCCAGGCAGTTGGACAAGCCCTGTGAATTCTGATGTTTCACAGGGCTTTGGCAGTGGCAGAGGGGGCTGGGGCACAGCATGCCACCATCGTCATGGCAACTCACTCCCTGGTGGGTCCTGGGCTGCACTCCCAGGCAGGGGAAGCTGCTCCCAAGTGTGTGTCCCTCTCAGAGTGGGCATCAGGAGGCAAGGCTGCCCAGGAAACAGAAGAGGCTGAAGTAGCGAAGCCTAACAGGTGTCTCCTCTTAAGGGGCAGGCAGACGTGGGAAAAGCCAGCAAGTCTGGCAATGGAGAGCAGGTAAGCTTGACCCTGGGCCTGATGAGAGCCACCCACGTGGGCAGATCTTTAGTCTCTCCACACTATTCTTACCCCCGGGGATGTGATCAGCTCTGGGCTGCAGGTGACACCTGCCTCTGGAAATGAAGGTCAGCAGCCTCCATTGTTCACTCTGTCATTGGTTCCCAAACTTGGCTGCACATTGGTACCACATGGAAATCTTTAAAAAGTGCTGATGCCTGGCTGCTGCTCTCAGACATTCTGATGTAATGTGTGTGGAGTACAACCTGGCCATCAGGGTCTTTAAATCTCCAGGTGCTTCGCATGTGTAACAAAGAGAGGGAAGTACTGCACTATGTCAAGGGTCTCAGCCAAGGTTGTGCATAAGAAACCCCTGGGGAACTCAAAAATGCACTCGCCCCAGACCTCCTCCACCCAAATCTCCCAACTTGGTCCCAGGTGTCTGAATTTGTCACAGCTCCCAGTGAGTCTGGTGAGCTGCTGGCATATCACAAATCCAGTATAACATAAGGCAAAGGTTTGTAGGGTGGTTGGCCAAGAAGAAATATAGATGGAATGGGGTGGATTGGAGGCTTACACAGGCCTCACCTTACCTCTTGTGAGTAGGTCTGGCTGGGGCATGTTACACTGAAACTGAGACAATTGTTTCAAGAGATTTCTGTAAGATTGTCACCAAGGTGGAGATTGAGGGGGAGGGTCAGAGTTCAAGGTCCTAAGTAGCCCCACAGAGATACCTGTATGTGACATACATTCAATTACAGCACATTGCTAGAGTTATCTTACTGACACTAATTCCTGATCTCATCTTGTGACCTGTACAGACCTGGATTCCCCGTCTTAGCAGGCACGGCCTTGTGCTCAAGGCTATAGCACTACCCATTACCCTGGTTCGAGGCCGGCAGGTACCATCCCTATAAGGAGAGTTGTGAAAAGGACATTGTTGGGAGGTGGAATTCACTGTGGCCTCAAGTGTCTAGATCTGTTCCCTAATCTGGTGAAGGGCCACAAGTACAAAATCTACATTCATTATTCCCTTGCTTATTATGAGTATCTAATTTTGTTCATTAATCTTTTTAAGATTTAGACCACTGAAGTAATATGAACTCACTGTAACTAATGAAATGAGATTTATAAAGAAAGGGTAACCTCCTCCCACCCACCCCCTCCATTCCCGGTGCCTTTCCCCCCAAGTGACTAAAGTTAACAGCCACCCCATTTAATTTTTGTTTGGAAGTGAGTTGTTCCACGCAAACAAATTTGCTCACTAATCAAAACTGTTCTTTTTACTTACAAACACTTGAAATAACTTGCAGTAAGTAGTTTGACCACTGAGGATGAAGATTGTCATAGACTGAATGTGTCCTCCACAATTTACCAGTTGAAACCTAATGTCCTATGTCACTGTATTAAGAGGGGTAGCCTTTGGGAGGTGATTAGGTCATGAGGTTGGAGCCCTCATGAATAGCATTAGCGCCCTTATAAAAAAGGCACCACAGAGCTCCCTTGTCCCTTCTGACATATGAAGGCAGAGAGAGAAAGCAGCCATGTAGGAACCTGGAAGTAGGTCCTCACCAGACACCAAATCTGCTAACACCTTGACCTTGAACCTTAGCCTCCAGACTGTGAGAAACAAATTTCTGGGTTTAAGCCACCCAGTCTATAGTATTGTTCCATGGCAGCCAGAATGGACTGAGACAAAGATCATTCTACAAAGTTTTACACAGTGTCTTGACTTTTAAAACGGAAGGACTCAGGGTCACTGCCATACTTAAAATAATTTACATTTGAGAATGTTTCTAGTTCACAAGCTACCTTTCAATGCATTGCCTACTTGGCTTTCCCGAGGGACCTTTGAGTGAGTGGCACAGACGGCTGTGCTTTTGTGGCACAGACAAGGAACTGGAGGCTCTCCCTGAAACACAGAGTCCAGGCTAGAAACCTGGTCTTTTAGCTTCGTGTGAATCTATGTACTCAGCTCTGTCTCTGCTGGCTCTACTGCTGCTCTGTGCGTGAATGAGAGTTCATTACCAACATCCCAGGGGCTCCCGATGTGTGCAAATGGGTCTGGGGTTGGATACTTTGTATTTTCTGGAGTCTTTTGTAGTGAGGGTCCCGCATCCCTTCTCCCCTGCCCCCAAACCCAGTGTCAAATTGTCATGGCACTTCCTCCTGCTGTTGAGACCCCTTGTTCTGTAAACCATGAACTGAAAAACTTGATCAGAAAAATTAGTTGTTTAGAAATCTTTGAAAACTGTGAGTGAATAGGCTCTAACACATTCTGAAGGACTTTCATAAGAGGTATACAGAGTAGGCTCAGGTGCATGTACTTCCTCTTTTATTATGGGGAATTTCAAACTGTTAAAAATAAAAGGCCTTTCAAAGTGAGAGGCAACATTTATTTGAGATCAAAGAACAGCTCTTCAGGCAGGAGCCCAAACAATGTTCTGATTAAGAGACAAAGGGAAGGGGTGTCCATGAGAAAGGGAAGGGGAACAAACATATCAATAGAAGGAAGGTGTTTCTATAGGTGTAGATGACAGAGTGACACCGATTCTAAGGAACATTTTTAATTTTCAGTCCAGTGGTCATAATGTCTGATTTCTTGATATGGCCACAAACAGTTCTTTGGGACACAATGTTGCTTTAGGTCCCGCCCAAAGATTATTTTACCCTGTTTTAACATTCCAAAGGTGTGAGGCATAAGACATGCAAGGTAGTTCCTCTGAGACTATGGCTATGGCTTCATTGGTCCTGGCCATGTGTCTCAGTGGGTTGGAGTGTCGTCCCATGCACCAAGAGTTTGTGGGTTCGATGCCCAGTCAGGGTAGATACCTAGGTTGTGTGTTCATTTCTCAGTCAGGGCACATATGGGAGGCAACCAATCAATGTTTCTCTCTCTCTCTCTCCCCCTCCCTCCACCTTCCTCTCTCTTAAAATTGTTACCAGACAGGGGACTGGCCCTCTGTCAGTCTATCTAGGGCTAGCTGTAGCATGTGGGTTCTTGACTTCGTGTAGGAATGATTTTACAACACAAGTCCAGGTGACTATGAGGATACATTTATTAAAGCTGGGGACAATGAAACAAGAAAGGGCTTAGCATAGAAGAAGCAACAGGAGACCTAGTCTGGGCTGCCTGAACTCATGGGGAAGTCGGAGCAAAGGGGCCTATGGACAGGCTCACAGGGTCTGGGCCTGGGGCTGAAACACAACTGAACCCTAGATGTATATCCCAGATGTCGTCTCCAGAGAGGGAAGGCCAGGGAGCAGAGGTCACCCTGGAGCTGCCAGCACTGGGGACTTTCCGCCCTGGTGACCATCTGCACCTGGCTGTAAATTGCTTGGCCAATGTGTTCAGCTCTCTGTCTCAGTTTCCCTATTCTACTTGCTAGGGAATTTTCCTAGCTTCTTACTAACCTGTATCAAAATCAATAAAAACATATCCTTAGGTAAGGTTTTAAACAAACAAACAAATAAACTGGCTTTATTTATTTATTTTGACAAAACCTATTTAAAAGATAGACAGGACAGTATAATAAACCTTCATTATAAGTTAGGCAACTTCAACAATTAACAGCAGGTACACATGTCTTGCTTTGCTCATTCAAAATTGCTTCTCCTGAGTTCCGGATTCCTGAAGTGTTGGGATCCTCCTGGGCCATTATCGCCCACTGTGGATACCCAGCAGGACCCCCGTCATGAGAGGTTCACCAAGGCCCAGTGTCCACCTGCCCCACATGGCCAGGTGGAGTGGCTCCTGCTTCTGGGGCTCAGACCTCCCACTGATGACAGGAAGGGAAGCCTCATTTGTCCCGTTGGTCCCACAGGCCAATCCTGCTGGGTAAGTCAAGAGGAATGTAAACTGCATGCACTCAACTTCCTTCTGTGGGTTCTGTGTCCTCACCAAAGTTGTTATGGGAGGCTCTGGAAGGAATTTTTATTAGTCTGGAGAGTAAATAATCATTACTTCCACCTCCTTGTGATAGATACCAGGCCTGAAAATTTCCATGGCCTACTCTCTGGCTTCTCAAATACCCAGAATGAGTTCCTTTGTGATCTGAACCCAGACCTGCATGCATTGGACAGAGCTGGGCCCTTGACCAAGAACGCACAAGATGGGCCCCTGTGATCCTTTCCATGGCCTTGTGGAAATGGTGCTGCGGACCCTATTCTGCAGGTGAAGAGATGGAAGTGTAGAGAGGCGAAGCCACCTGTCCTGGCATGTCATTAGTAAGCAAAAAAGCAGGGACTTGAATGAGCTGAATAATTTGAATCTTCATTAATAAACGGAGAGCTAATTATGAACAGTGAAGAGACTGTTCCTTTTCTGTTGTGATTAATTCCAAATTTATTTTTAGTCTTTAAAAGAATGGAGACTTGTGGTGAGGTTTTGTTTGGAGTGAGAAACGTGCCGTCCCTGGCCATTTTCCTTGGCTGGCACCCCCCGCCCCCATCCCAAGAGAAATTCAGCAACTGGCAGCCAGCTCACCCATGTGCCTTTTCCCTAAACTCAGGAGTCTCCAGAGATTTGTGTCAGCCTTGGCTACTTGGATTGAGCCCTGGAGAACTGTTTTCACACATTGATAACAGGACCACCACCAACAAATTGAAAACCCCAGCTTCAGCCACATTGTTGGGGAAAGAACTTATAGCCTGGCTTGTCTTCAGGACAAGAGAAACAGGATGCTAATCAAAAGGCAGTCCTGTGTATGTGTGTATCTGAGTGTGAGTGAGTGAGAGTGTGTGTGTGTGTGTGTGTGTGGGTGTGTGTGTGGGTGTGTGAGAACCTTAATGATGGCAGAGCCCAGGAGGAGCAGCAGTCCTCATGGACCCCTTAAATTTACTTTCTAAGCTTCCAGAGAGCCCAGTGTATGGTGGGCAGGCTTTTCCAGGGTTTAGCTATGTTAATGGGGCCCTCCAATTGGAGATAGGTCCTGGCCCTGGAGACTTTCTCTCTCTGTAGTGTCTTTGCTTACCTCTGCTTGGCTCCGAGGTGGGTATTTTGTTACTGAGTCCCAAAGGACAATCTTCTTTCCACACTTCTCTGCTGCAGCTGGGGACTCATGGGAAAGGGGCAAGCCCTTTGGCCATCCACCCAGAAAAACCAGAAAAAGATGGAATTTGGGTTTTACTCTTGGTCCCACAACTCATTTCATCTCTCTGAGGCCCTCCTTTTCTTCTCTCTTCTCCTTTCCCTTTTCTCCCATTTCTGCTCATTTTGCAAATGGAATCTCTAGCTTTCTCTGGGGAGGCAGGACTGGGCTCAAGTGCCCTCAGCCTGGGCAGCGTGTGTGTGAGGGGGACCGGGATCTGCTGGGTAAAAGATGGTCTTGCCTTCTCTTCCTCCTCCCTCTCTGCCCTTTCACCCCAGCAGCTCTTTTCTATCCCATTCCCTTTTTCTTCTGTATTCTGTCTGTCCCATTCCCCACAGCTGTTTCCTCTCCTCATTCATCTCTCATGGGCTGGTCTCTGCCTCCTACTGTCTGTGTGCCATCTTGTTGAATGCTGGTGTGCTGGGCCAAACAGGATGCAAATGCAAACCCTGCTTACTTATAAAGTACAATGTCCTCTGATGATACAATTAATTTCTGAAAACATGGGACAACCTTGGTGTTTAGGATGATCTGCTCCAGAGTGGTGTTTCTCAAAGTGCTGTCTGAGGTTGTTAAAAATAGGTCCCATCCCAGACCCACTAAATCAGAGCCCCTGGAAGTGAGGTCTAGGAGCAGGCACCATTATTCACAGTCTCCCCTGTGATTCTTATACACATTTCCATTTCAGGACCTTTGCTCTGCTGGACCTGGGGCTCAAACTCCTCAGAGAATTAGGGAAAGGAAGGATAGAGGGCCCTTAATACCTCCTCCTGGTGAGCCCAACACCAGGTTTATCCAAGACAACAAGGGGAGAACTGGGTTCATTTATCCCCTCCAGAGTCATGATTCCAAAATGCTTACTTTCGGTATAATAACTTTCTTTTCCTTCCTACTGTCTTCTTGAAGCTGACTCTCAATGTCACGAGAAGAGCACAGAACATCCATTATGGTGAGGGAAGAAATTTCCAGATTTCTATTTGTATATATGTTTTAATATAATCCCTTTAAAATTCAAATTTTGCATATTATAGAATACTTACTAGTTTAGTGGCTCATATATTTAATTGATAAACAATAAAAATGCACGTATTGGGGACTTTTATTGATAGAGGTGCACAGTAAAAAAAGCTTGGAAAACATCTCTAGAATCTAGATTATATGTTCCCTGAGGTCAGGGACTATATTATTTTGTGTAACAAACTATTAAAAATATAGTATCCATACAGAAAAGTGTACAAATAAGTCCACAGCCTGCAGAACAACCCTGAGTAACTAACACGAAGATCAAGAGTATCACCAGCATCCCAGACCCGGCTGTGCCCCCACTACCCTTTCCCGAAGCCGCTTCTCTCCTGCCTACTGGGAATTTCATGTAAATGGAACCATGCTCTGTGTGCTCTTTCATGTTTGGCTTCTTTTGTTCAACAGTACAAATGTGGGATCCATTTATATGTAGCAATAGTTCATTCATTCTCGAAGTGTAGCGTTTTCCACTGTGTAAATGTCACCATTTCTCCACTCTCCCATTGACGGACCTTGGGCTGTTTTGGGTTTTGGGGTATTGTGAGCAGTACTGCTATGAACATGATATGTGTGTTTCAGTGAACATGTGAACACGCCTCAGGCGGGCTACAGCTCAGAGGGGAGTTGGTGAGTCACAGAGGACACCATGTTTGGCATTGCTAAATAGCGCATCTTCCAACGGGCTCCCCGCAGCAACCTGAGAGAGCCCCAGGCTCGTCCCATCCTCCCCAACACACAGCATTCCCCATGTTGCTTTTACACGCACTACCTGGTGAGCACATGGTTACCTCCTTATGATTCTGATGGCTGTTCTTGATGATTAATGAAGCTAGTCTTTTAATGTATTGGCCACTTGGATATTTTCTTTTGTGAAATGCCTGTTCAAGTCTTTTGCCCTTTTTCTGTTATGCTGTCCATCTTTTTCTTGTGGATCTATAGAACTTCTTTATGTGCACTGCCATTTTCATCTCTTTCTCTCCAGGACCAGTACATTGTCCATTTCATAGCATGTGCTTAATAACTCTCCAGGTTGTTGCAGAATGAATTAGCATACACGATAGGAAAAGTAACCCCCATTGAATGAATGAGGCCTTTACATACTTTTGTGTATTTTTTGGTTTATGGTAACAACTTAATTGAAGTATAATTTACATCCCTAAATTGTACTTCTTCTAAGCATACAATTTAATGATTTCCTGAGTTGAGCAACCATTACCACAATCCAATTTCAGAACATTGTCATCGCCCCAAAAGGAAAGATTATGCCCATTTATGTACACTCTATTACCAACTCTAGCCCCAGGCAAGTGCTAATTTATTTACTGTCTCTTTCATATATGTGCAATCATGCAATATGTAGGCTTTTGTCTCTGGCTTCTTTCACTTAGTGTAATGCCTTTGAAGTCCATCCGCGTTGTGGCATGTGCCAGTACCCCATTCCCGTCCATGGCTGAGCGAATATCCCATTGCATGGGTATATGAAGGACATTTGGATTATTTCCACTTTTTGGCTATTATAAATAGTGCTGCTATGAACATTCACTACAGTTTTGGGGTAGCCATTTGTTTTCATTTCTCTTAGGTGGATACCTGGGAGGGACTTTATGGGTCATAGGGCAAATTTATGTGCAACTTTTTAAGAAACTGAAACAACCAGAAGCTAGTGATGGACAGACATATAAGGCTGTATTGCGTAGAAAAGAAACATCTGCCAGCACATAGTTATTAAAAGCATGGTGTCAACAGAAAGCTAAGAAAGAGAGACTAAAGGCTGCTCTTAGGAGTTTATAGTGTAATCTGGATGTTCTAACACATGTGTTTATAGGGTAACTTGGCAATATGGAAAATTGGAAGATGAGTAGGGGCCCAGATAATCTTCACAAAATGAATTCAGAAAGTACTGAATGCCTACCTTTTACAGGACTCAATGTTAAGCTTTAAGAAGGATAGATGGAAGTTTAAAACAAGCATGCTGTTTCTCCCCTGAGTTACTAGGAGTTTAATCAGTAAAATAAAACTTACTTATCAAAGAAGTTCATTTTTTAATCCTCCCCTGAGGATATGTTTATTGATTTTAAAGGGAGAGAGAGAGAGAGAAACGAGAAACATCGATCAGTTTCCTCTCCTGTGCGCCCCGACCAGGGATCAAACCTGCAACCTAGGTATGTGTCCTGGTGGAAATGGAACAGGCAACATTTTGGTGTACAGGATGACACTCCAACCAACTGAGCAAACTGGCCAGGGCTCCAAGAAGTTAAAAAGAGAATAAATGATAGCTGTACTTTCACTTACATCTTTTACACATTAGAATTTTTCAGCAGTAAGTGCAAAGCCCACAAGGACTCCGTAGGAGACATCAGCAGAGGGCGGGTAAGAACCAGGCTGGACAAACAGCAGGGATAGCAGTGAAATACTGCATGGAGCCCAAAGAACAGCCCTCCCAACATAGTTAGTGTAAGAGTCCTCCTACACTAAGTCAGTGCCTTAGGAAAAAAGGCTACAAGAATTCCTGGGAGGGGGAAAAGGATGAATACTGAGATGAACAAGATCATTTTAAATAGGACAAGCCTTCCCACTGGCACCATACTGGTTGCATCAAGAACAGGGGCTCCACAGCAGTATAAGGTAACAACAAGTACAGTTGTTTTGTATATCTGTGACGTAGTAGATAAACTTCCCAGGTGCTAAAAATCTTGGTGATATCTTACCAAATTATGTATGCATACATGCCTAAATTAAAAAATACCAAAATATTAAAATACTCTGAATGGCATAATTATTGGTTACTTTTACTTTCCTTGTTTCTCATGTTATCCTCTTTTTTAAAGAGAACATAAATTATCTTAATATTTCTTAATAAATCATGACATTCAGAACTTACATAATATTTAACAGAAGATCGGGAAGGAGGATAGCAAAGGGGAAAGTAGGTGAAGGGGAAACTCTTTCCTTCAAAATCTTAGGAGAAAACAGAAACCCAGAGAGTGTTCCTTTAACATTTTTGGCATTCCAAAGATATAAGTTTCCACTTCTATTGTTGCACTGGAAATCTTAGTTCAAAATGAAGTGTTAGATAGTAAATAACCAGGACCACTGGGCTAGACAGATAATAATGCTAATACTTGAGTATGTGCCTGGCATTGCTCTAAATAGTTTAAATTTTTACCCATTTAATCTTAATAACTATGGTATAAATATTACTATTATTTTTTTAAGATTTTATTTATTTATTTTTAGAGAGGGAAGGGAGGGAGAGAGAGAGAGAGAGAGAGAGAGAGAGAGAGAGAGAGAGAGAAACATCAATGTGCAGTTGCCGGGGGACATGGCCTGCAACCTAGGCATGTGCCCTGACTGGGAATCGAACCTGCGATGCCTGGTACACAGCCCGCGCTCAATCCACTGAACTACACCCCGCCAGGGCCAGTATAAATAGTACTATTATTTTCTTCTAATGATGAAGAACATGAGGCTCAGACAGGTTATGTGAATTGCCCAAGGGCATATAGCTAGAAAGTGGCAGAACAGAGGTTTGGAACAGGGAGTGCAGAGCCCAGATATTTAACCATCTCAAGTCTTATTCCAGCTATTGGATTCAGTCTCCAGTCTCAGATGGGGAAAGGGACTCAAAGGTGTTAAAGGATTTGTCTGAGGTGACTTCATAGATGAGATCAGACACAGCAGTTTCACTGACTGCTAGTCCAGTTTCACTTCTACGAGGACTGACCTTGCGTATCACCAGAGAGCCCTTTCTTAAGATGCCATTTGTGGATGAGCTAAAAGGATACAGTTTCCTGACTCTGGCAAGATGGACTAGACTAGAGGAAGCAGCACTCAATGTATTGTACAGTAAGCCAGATCTGAGTTCAAAGCCTGGTTCTACTGTTTACTAGCCATACGATGGTAGGCAAGTCATACCCTCAGAGCCCAGTTTCTCTACTGTTAAACTGCTGGCAATAACCACATCAGTTCATATGATTACAGGAATGAAATGAAAGAATTGACAAAAAGAAAAAGGACTCACAGACATGGTTAACAGGATGGTGACTGTGGGGGTGGGGGTGGCTGGAGGTGGAAGAGGGTATAAGAGGGACAAATGGTAATGGGGAAAAATACGATTAAAAAAGAATTGGAAGAAACTGACAGCCATGATCAGTTTTGGTGCTGCAAAAGTTTGGGGCGGGCGATTTAGAGCTGAAGTGTATGGGGTGCTGTGTAGGTGGAGAGTTTTCAAGCCCAAACTGGATCACAGGTTACTCAAGGGTACCGTGGAGGATTGTGGGTAGAAGGAAGGCCCTGGACCAACTCTCTGAATTTGAGCTGGGCCATATCAGGAGATATGAAACCTGAGGTCAGCCTGCTAACAGTTCCATATTCCCCTGATACAGGAAATTTTAGTTCTTTTTTAGCACTTGATTAGGTCAGTTACTTTTAGTGACTCTTCTATAACAAATTTTGCAGCTGTGTATTAAGGAACTCTTAATGGTGGCTGTGGTCAAGAGTTTGTTCCTCATATTTCTAGCCAAGCAAAGGTTTGTCAATTTGCCATCCATGGCATAATATAAACGATCTGCATTTGCCAACTTGCCTATGGCCTGAGGTCAGACTGAGGCTGCTCAGGTGAGATGGTTTAAATGTAGAATATGGCTCAACAGTGATTCTCAAAGCTAGGCTGGGCATGGGCATAAGCATATTTTAAAGTTACTCAGGTGATTCTACTGTACAGCCAGTATTGAGAACCACTGACGCAAAGCACAGAAAGATGTGCAAGACCTTATGGCTTTTATAGCCCAGATTGACAGATTTTATAAAGGACTTCTAGGCAAACATAGTGAGAGATAAAGACCGGGGTTGTGGATGGTCGCGGGGTGGGGGTGGGGCGAATTGTGGAGTACCTGCAAAGCACAGGCTGAGAAATCTCTATTTAATAGGCAATAGGGAGCCATGGAAGGTTATTGAGCAGGATGTAACGGTAGGCAGTAAGAAGTATAGAGAAGTGCAACTATTTAATATAGCTTAGAAAATGGACTTTTTTCTATGAAGTAGGCAACGAAGCTTTCTTTTACTTCTATAACCTCAGTTTAAGATCAACTTCCTTCAGCGCCATGGTCCACTGGTCTCTGGAGAGCTGACACTTGTTCAAATGATCTTTGTAGGTATCTGGAGCTTTGCATAAAAGGTAGCAGTCTTCCATGAATATTTGTTGACTGAGTAAATGAATGTGGCCCATCTGGGTATCAGGAGAATTGGTACCCTCCGCCAGTCCCTTTGCATGTAAAACAGTGGGGGCTGGGCCTCGCACCTTTCCTCTTTCCTTAATTTATCCTCAAGGGGCTGATTCTAACTCTAATTCCATCGCCTCCCCCGTGGGTGGTGCCTCCTTGTAACACGCTGCCACCCGGCTTCCCGGCTTCAGGCGCTAGGCTTCAAACCTGTCTTTCACCCATTGTTCAGTTTCCGGCGAGTCAAGTTCAACCCCAGGTTCAACCACTACAGTGACAGTCACAAACACATTTCCCTACTGGTACCTCGGAGGGGGCGCCCACTCCTACCAAACAGGCGCAGAAGGGCGTTTCTATTCCAGCGGCCCCTGGTGTTGGGGGTGTGAATGGGGAGACACCTCCCCACTGACCTGCCCCTAAGGCAAGCGAGCGCCCAGCCCTCATTGGGCGTGGCCGCTCTGGTCCAGCCCCCCGCCCCGCCCCCGTTGCCGTTGAGAGAGCCTCCGCTCGGCCACCTAGCCGCCACCCCCCTCTCCACGTACGCCGGGCCACTCCCTTGCTGCGGAGCCCCGCAGAGGGTGATGCTCAGGATCCCAGTTCTCCCCCGAGCTGCGCATTTCCGCGTGCCAAGGCGGCTCCAGATCCGGCCGGCCCTCGCGGCAGGAGCCCGCGTTCCGCGTCCACGAGAAGTTGTCTCCGGAGCCCGCTGCGCCTCGGTCTCCTCCCCCTGAGCCCCGCCCCCCCCGCCCGGAGCTGGGATCTGCAAGCTGCCCGGCCCGGGGGCGTCGCCGCTTGCTCTTCGAAACCAACGAGTCTCTGCTTCCCTGCGCTGAGCTCGCGTTCCCCGCCTGGCTGGGGACCCCCGCGCACACCCGAGACGGCGCGCGCCCAGAGCGCGGGAGCCCGGAGCACCGGGCGCCTGGGACCCCGGGGAGCCACTGCCCAGCCCGCGGGGCTCAGCAGGGATGCAGGCTGTTCAGTGAGCCCGGGCGCCAAGGCCATGTCCGGGTCCCGCTGCCGGACCCTGTACCCCTTTTCTGGGGAGCGGCACGGCCAGGGGCTGCGCTTTGCTGCTGGAGAGCTGATCACCCTGCTGCAGGTCCCGGACGGTGGCTGGTGGGAAGGCGAGAAGGAGGACGGACTCCGTGGCTGGTTCCCAGCGAGCTACGTGCAGTTGCTGGAGGTAAGGGGAGAGGGCCGGGGTCTGGGAGGTCCGGGGCTCCGGTCCTCGGCGCGCTCTCAGACCTGTTGCCGGCACCAGGAATTCCGGAGCCGCCTCTATCGGACCTGCGCCCCCGGGGCAGCCGCTGCTCCCCAGTCCCGTAGTTTCGCGCTCCTGGGGGCGGCGAAGGCGCTGGCGTCCCTTGGGGCGTGTGCAGCGCAGGGAATCGCCCCCTCATCGCCCCCCATGCTGGGCCTCTCGGCACATCGTGGCGCCCTGAGGAAACGAGAACTTGTTGCCTGTGAGTTCTGGAGCGGGCGGGAGCGTTCCCGGCAGTGGTAGGGGCTGGCGAAGGGCTGCTTAGTCTAGCAGTCTACTCGAGACGCACCGAGGATCCGGAATCGAAAAAGTGGCACCGCAGCCCCGTGTCTCCACCCCGAGGCCCAGAGCCTGCCGACCCATGGACGGTTTTGCTGCCCCGGGTCAGTCTGCCTGGCCGTCTCGGGGCCGCCCACTTGCTGGTCAGCTGAGCCTGGCTGGCTGCCAGCCCGAGCCCCGTCAGCAAGCCTGACTCAGGGGTGTCACAGACCCCAGCCAGCGCCCCCTCCTCTTTAGAACCTGAAAGTAGCTTGTCGCTGGGGTTCTGGCCTGGCCCCAGGGCTACGGGGGACCTGTTGAGCCAAGTCCACTGGCTGTTTATTGCCCGAGTGACAGTAGGTAGGCTTCTCTGTCCTCTCGTCGCTGAGCTCATGGTAACAGCCTGAGTGAGACCCGAAGTTTCTAAAGCCCTGGAGGCGGGGGCGGGGGTTGGTGCATGTGACCTTTCAGGACATCTCCTTTAGTAAAAGGCCGCCTGACCCTAGGAATGTTGTAAAGATTAAATGAGCGGTTACCGCAACTGAGACACATAGGGAACCGTTCTGGTAAAACGCTGCCCAAATCATGGAGACTGAATTTATTTATAATTTAAACCCTGACCTACTTCACAAAAATCAGAGTAGCAAATTTTGACTGAAAATACTTCGTGCAACTCAAGGGAAAGAAGAGAAGGGAAGGAAAAGAAAGGAAAGGAATGAAAAGAAAAAGAAAGAGGTGAGATGGCTGTAGAGTTTGCCTGAGAAGTGCCCTGTGGAAACATCATCAAACACGAAGCCTGGTTGCCTAGAGGTACATTGTGTTTCCTTCAGTCCAGAGAACAACAGAAGCCTCCTAAACGAATGCCGCAGTAGTGTCTGAGCGACGTTGAGCCTGGAAGGCGCTTTCATGGGCTGCCAGCAGAATGTTCCCTAACCCTCTTGGTTCCCTAGTTGGAGAACCTGTGAGTGTGGGAGAGGCTCAGGTGTGTTCCTTGGCTTTCCCAGTTCCTTTTCTAAAATTCACCTGTGAAAGCAAGTGCATTCCTTCCTATGAAGACCTGGAGTCCCCTTTTTTCTAGCTCAGAAGCCATGAGGAAGACTCCTATTTAAGAGTTCCTCTGGTGGCCACAGTTTTCCAGGAAATACCGACATGGAAATAGGGCTGTTGGATGTCTGTCTGGTGAGGAGCGTCCCTGGCTGGATGCATCCAGTTCTGTTTTGGGCTGGGGTGATGCTGGTGGGTCTGTAGACTGTGTTAGTAAGAATGGAGTGCCTCTGCATTCCTTAGTGGGGGAAAGGGACCCAGGGGACCAGCTGAATGATCAACTGGGATAGTCGTGGGTGTGCCATGGCTTACACATACTTAGGAAATCTCTGGTGCCTAAGGGACTTTCTCAGACAACTCCTACCTGGTGACTTGTGGCAGGAGTACCATCTGTGTGAGCAACCCTGATGAGCAGGCCTTTCATTTGTTGAGTACCTACTAGGTGCTAGGCATGGTACATACATTGCCATAAGTTCCCCTGGCACCTCTGCAACGGGGTGGGCACCATGCCCATTTTACAGGCAAGCAAACTGCAGAGGAGAGAGGTGAAGGAAATTGCCCAAGGAGTAATGCTTGCATAGTTGCTTAGCAGCTCAGATGGCTCAGTGGTACCCTCTGTGCCTGTGTCTCTTTTAAACATGATAGCCTGGGCTCAGTTGTGCGGAAAGGCCAGTGAGAGAAGGTGTGGATTCACGAGGGAAAGGGCAAGTGCAGCCCTCGAGGTCAGCACGGGGAGGCTGAAACACTGGGGCTAAAATGAGGGCAGCCACCCTTTCCCACCTGGAATATCTCTCTCCTAACCCTGGAGTTTGTTTTCATTCAGAGTCAGCTGGTTTGCCCACAGGTTGGGGCGGGCGGCAGGCTGTGCTCTGAGCCCTGGCACTTTCCAGGGCCAAAGCTAATGCCATTTTGACAAACAGGATTGTAGATCTGGCTCCGTGTATCTGTGAACCTCATCCATGAGCAGACTGGACTTCAGGGCTGAGGCCTGGGCAGGGATGGGGTGAGTCCTCAAAGACAGACTTACTTAGTGGGGAATGCAGAGCTCTCAAAGGAGTCACTGGTGGTGAGCTGGCCAGCATGTGGAAATGTGAGTCTGGAGGAACACTAGCCAGGTGTTTGTCGAGGCTGAGAGTTAGTGCAGAGACCAGGGAGCCAGAGAAGTAGCCCATTGATCTTGAAAGTGGTAAACCTTGTGGGATGTTTGCCAAAGGGGTGGCTGGCATGGAGCTTGCTGGGGACATGGAGTTCAGAAGGCCAAGGGAGCTGTTGGGGACAGCAGAACAAATGAACACCACCAGCCTCCTGGGGGAGGAGGGCATGGTGGGGGAATGGCTGAGAATGTTACCTCCACCCCAGTGTTCTTTTTTCGTTCTGGTGGAAGAGTGATAGCAGGAAACCCTGGTGGATGGAAGGTGGGGCTAGGGCTTGAGAGCTGCATGTGCAAGACGGACACTCCCCAAGGATTCCTTCCTCGTTCATATGAGAAAAAAGGAGAACCGAGAGCCCCAGCTGTGCAGGAAGCATAGCCCGTGAAGGGGAGTTGGGAGATAACTTGGAGAGGCAGACAGATCTCCCCTGGTGGCCAGACCCTGGGGAGGGGCTGGTGTGGTGGATTCTGATCCTGGTTACTGGGGAAATCTCTTTGACCAAGACTCCAGGGGAATGGGGCAGTGTCCAGGAAAACCTCTGCCTAAGCAGATAAGTGCGGAGGGCCCTGGTGGGACTAAGGACTGGCCCCAAGGATCTTCAGTGGGTGGGCAGCCTTCCAGGGACTGCCAGGGGGAAGAAGTCAGCTCCTCCCAGGAAAGGAAGGAGGCCCATAGATAAGACCCACAGCTGCTGCCTATGAGCTATAAAGGCCTTTAGATAAAAGCAGCCACAAAAATCTTTCTTGAGGATCACCTCAGCCATGAACAGGGATAGGGGCTGAGAACTCTTCTGACATTTGAGAGATTTGGTTGAGGAGGAACTGGGATGAAGGGGACCTGAGATGGGGCTGGAGTCTTTGGAAGTGCATTCTGTGGGCTCCAAGCCATGCCTGAGGTCACCTGCACAGACTTGGAGGCCCAGCAGGGGAAGAGATTTCCACCAGACTTCTAGGGCACATGCAGGCTGAAAGCAGCAAAGGTAGATGGAGCATGGAGCCTAGATCTCCATCCCCTGAGAAGAGCTGGAGAGTTAGACCTGGTCCAATAGCCAGATAGGTTCAGTAGCTGGAGGGCCTACCCCTTGCCCACGAATTCCTGGTGGCCTGCTCTTCCCTCATATGAAGAGAAGAAACCAGGGGCCTGCAAGATACTGTGAGACATCTGGAAAAACTCCCAGAACTTTTGGGAAATAATTCTGGAGGTCAATAAATTGGAATGCAAATACAACAGCTTTCCTTAACCTATGGGCTATTCTTAGGATCCACAATCTGGCTGGAAGGTCAGGACCTCAGAGATACTAGCAGAATACGATGTTGTCTGCCTGTGGAGCTAGGTGGTTGAGAGAGTCACCCTTGAACTTGGCCTCCTTCTCTCTACCTTCTCTTCTCCCATTTTGGGTTCCTGTGGTTGTGCTATAGGAGTTTCCAAGGTGTGGCTGTGGGAGAGAGATGTGGAGCTGGGGGAGGGGCTGTATTATAGACAATTAAGGAATAATGTTTTATCTATTCCTGTGTAACAAGCCACCCCAAAACTTAGGGTCTCAAAACAACCATTTGTTATTGCACATTCTGTGGGCTGACAGGACTCAGTTGGGCGGTTCTTCTGCTGGTCTCTCTTGGCGTCCCCCATGAGTTTGTAGGCAGGTGACAACTGGAGCTGGAGTTCTGGGGGCTCAGGGGGCTGGACCCTCCAAAACGGTGTCTGGGTATTCTTCATGTGGTCTTTCCCACCCTGTGGTGCCTCAGCCTCCAGCGCCTTTCCACACGGTCTTCTCTTCAGCAGGGGACTTGAAGTTTTTGCATGGTGGTTGGCTTCTAAGAATAGAAGTCCAAATTGTCAGGCCTTTTTTTTTTTTTAATGTTCATTGATTTTAGAGAGAGAAAAACACTGATGTGAAAGAGAAACATTGATTGCCTCCCATCCACTTCCCAACAGGGGATCAAACCCAAAAGCCAGGGATGTGCCCTGACCGGGAATCGAACCCCCAGACTTTTGGTTTACGAGATGATGCTCCAACCAACTGAGCCACACTGGCCAGAGCTGTCAGGCTTTCTTAAGACTTAGGCTCCAGCCTGGCACATCACTTCTGGCACATTCTATTGGTAAAGTGAGTCACAGGACCCGTCCAGGTTCAGTGTTGGGGAGAGGTGCATACAGGTGTGGATGCAGGGAGACCAGGGAGGGCCATTTTGCAGACTAGCTCCCTTAGAAGTGTAGGGGGACACACCTAGGACAGATGATCTTACAGGGGAAGCAGTGCCAGGCCAGTCTGAAGGCAGAGCCTCCAGAGGTGGGTAAAAGGCAGGAGACTTAGCTGTCTGCTAGGAAATTCTCATTGCTATCCTAGGAGGATTTTTTTTTTAATTTTTCAAGATGCCAGGGATTGCTTTATAAAGACCACATAATAAATGGTGCGGCTGAATTTGCAACTAGATTTTTCTGTCCCAAAAGTCTGGGTCAGTCCACTGGCCCGTTGCATACCAGTCCGTATTTTCAAGTCAGAGCTGTTGGTGCTGGTTATTAACAGACACAGTGCATCTGAGCTGCCTGACGTCTGGTGGGTGCTTGCTATGTTACACAAATTGATTTTAATACAGGGCCTTTCTTTCTGTAATGTACAGATTTCCTCAAATGGGTGTGGCCTTGTCCCTCACGCCCATCATTTTTAAGGCGGTCATCAGCTCTGTTCACACAAGGTGTAGTTAGGGCTGGTGGCTCGTAGAGCGTGTAATTGTGACCTAAAAGACCAAGGTGCTGCTTTCAGCGACTTCCCTAAGTCATCCTGCCCATCATTTGGGGTGGGGGGTGGCCCTCATTTGTAGCTCATGCCTTTTGCAAATCTACTTTTAGCCCACCCTCCAGCCGTCCTCTGCTCCAGGGGAGCCTCCCCCTCTTCACTGTTGTGTGCCGGTCTGGTCAGGTGGCCTCGCCCCAGGACTTCAAAACAGTGGGCCAGGCTTACAGATTGTATGGGTTGGGCATCTGCACAAAAGTTCCCTTAGCAACAAGTCGGCAGGAATCTCTGACATCTGTTCCCTGCCACGTGAATCCCTGTCCTCCATTACTACCTAGAAACATGAATGAGATGCTGACCTCCTTGTACTCTGCTCAGCCTGAAAAAGCCTAGCTTTTATCTGATGGCCCGATTGACTTTATGAGCATGGCTGCTGGGGAGAGAAAATGTTTGGTAACCTGGGAAGCCCTGTTCTCGTTTCCATGTGAGCTGGTAGGGTCTTTATCATGCCACTCTAGGGACACTGTCCTCCCAGTTGCTCTCTTATTACTCACAGCATCAAGGTGGCACACAACAAGCTTTCTAATAGGATGTATCAGTATCTACCTCTCTCCCTGTGATGGCAAGGCTCCCGGGGCTGTGTGTGTCTCTGTGGAGAGAAGTAGGCATGGCTGCCAGCAGGTGGGTCTTGCCTGCCCTTTGGTGGGCCAGAGCATGGGGTAACACTGTGGAGGTTTGTTGTGACAGGTGTATGAACTGTGCAAGGTTTCTGGGGGGCAGGGACATATAAGAGGACTCACTCACTTGTTTTCCCTGTCTACCATCTGATAGAGGCTTTTTTTTTTTTTTTAGGTGAACTGTCTGGTTCACTGTCTTTGCCTCACTTCTTGAGCTGTGGTCCAGTCTTGGTCCCCAGGCACTCAGATTTCACAAGCCTAAACCGAGCTCAGCCTCTCTCCTGTCTTCACTGCCTTCTACCCCCACCCTCCACACTGGAGTAAATGTCACCACTGCCCATCTGTCTGTCCACCACACCACAGGACACTGCCCCTCTTCCCTCTTCCCTTTGTTGCCTGTTCATTAGGTTAGCAAGCCTTGTCTGTCCTCCCTCGGAAACAATTTTCAAAGCCTTCTCCTTTTTAAAGATTTTATTTATTAACGTTTAGAGAGAGGGGAAAGGAGGGAGGAAGAGGAGAGAAACATCAATCGGTTGCCTCTCATACACTCCCTGAATGGACATCGAACTGGCGACCTTTTGCTTTGAGGGACGATGCCCAACCCACTGAACCACATGGATCAGGACAAAGCCTTCTCCTTAACTTGTGTTGGCAAACTTTTTCTGTAAAGGGCCGGGAAACATTTCAGGCTTTGCGAATCAAGAGACAAGATTGAGTTATAGCCACGTCACTGTGACTTATAGTGTGCCAGAGGCAGTGAGAAGCCGAGAGAGCGCGCATATGGTCCCTGTCACGGCTCCTCAGCTCTGCCCTTGGAGTGCGAAGCAGCCACAGATGAGCCCCAAATTAACAGGAGTGGTTGTGTTCCAATAAAACTTTATTTATAGACACTGAAATTTGTGCTAATTTTCATGTGCCATGAACTACTGTTCTTCTTTTGCTTGTTTTCAACCATTTAAAGATGTCAAAGACATTCCTAGCTTACAGACTGTATGTAGTTTGCCGTTCCCTGTTTGGAAGTTGATTATTCATTATTCAGCAATCCCCAATTGAGTGTCTGTGATGGGCTGGAGGTGAAGCTGTGGAAGATGCAGAAAAGAAACTTACCTTTTAGTTAGGGAGATGGTAAACTAGCAAGAAAACATAAGCTAAGTTCCAGGTACCGTGGGACCAACAAAACAGGGTGCCGTAGTGGAGTGGGAGGAGTGGGGCGAGTGTGGAGAAGGCGTCTCTGAGGAGGTTGGAGCAGAGACCTGAGCAGGGCACAGGCGCCAGCGGTGTGCGTGTCTGGGGAGAAGTGATTTCAGGCAGAAGGCACTACAGATGCAAATAACCCTGAAGAGGGGAGTATATTTGATATACTTGAGAGAACCCAATATTCCGGAATGGTTAGAGAGTAGTGAACAAGGGCACCAGAGGCTGGGATGGGACAGAGAAGGAGGGAGGTAAGTTGATAGTCTCCCTCTCACCCCCAATATATGTAACTTTTTCTATAAGAATTTAATTTATATTTTGAGTCCCTACTCTGCATGAGGGAAGAAATATTCTTTCAAATAACTTGGTATTTTTTTGCCCTTTCCCCAGGTTTGCATTTATGTTCCTGGGGACTTAACTAAAAACTTCATTCCAAGGGCATACATGCTCCTTGATGCCATTGGGCATCTGCTGAGCCGTCCTACCCCTGTGTGGGTTTCTCTCGTCTGCCTGTGTAGTTGCTGAAGACAGACTCCTGTCTGAAGGAGACTCCTCCATCTGGAGCTCTCTCCTCTCCTTGTGAGCCATTTTTGGGAGGACAAGAATTCTCTGACACCAAGGCTTCTCCACCCCCACTGGTGTGCTGGTGAGTGCTGAACAACCAGCCCTGGCGGCGGGGGGGCTGAAGGTGGAGAGAGGGAAGTCCCAGTTTGTAGCTTTTCCCAATTTCAGGGGTGTAAACACTCCCAACGTGGCTGTATGATTCAAGCCACTAATGGTTCTTTTAATTGAATATATTTGTCATATATCATTGGGTAAAGTTAAGGTGTTAATTTGATGCACTTATGTATTGTAAGTGATTGCCATTGCAGCAATATTTACAATATTTACCTCTATTACATTACATAATGACCCTTTCTTATAGTGGTTGGTAGATACTTTTCTAAGTGCAGCAGAAACCTTTGGTTTGACTGAAGTGTGGAAAAGTGACTTGAAAAGGAAGGGAAGCCAGGAGACCAGTAGGAAGCTTGGAACACGCTGGTGGATATGAGATAGTGAGAAGCGGATGGATTTGAAAGGGATTTGCAGGTCCAGTCAAAAGGACTTGCTGATGGATGGACGGGGTGGGGAGTAAGGGGCCGCACCTCTCGCAGATCAGTTGTGATGATACACTCTTTCCTACTGGGCTTTCCTCATTTGTAAATCATTTATTCTGCCACCAGAAATCTCTTTCTTAAAATAGGACACAAAAAGCAATACAAATTGGGGGGAAAGTCAGTATCTTTAATGCAGAAAGTGCTACTATAAGTTATTTTAAAAACAAAGGACCACATCAGTGTAGGAATGGGCAAAGAATTTGGATAGACATTTTATAATAAAAGATATACAAAGTCATCAGCGTGTTCAGTTTCGCCAGTGATCAGAGAATTGCAAATTTTTTAAAAGGAGAGCTTTAATGAAACCTGTCCAAAAAAGAAAAAAAAGAATATTGGCAAGGGTGTAGGAAAATTGTCATATGCTCCCTCAAGGGTAATTTGGAAGTATACCATAAAAGCCTCAACAGCATACCTTCCACTTCTGGAAGTTCGGATTCAGGAATCATCTCATGAGCTGTGAACAGCAGGATGCCCACTGCAGCATTCTCCCAGAATTCGAACTGGTTAAAATAAGGTTCAGCTGTGCTCAGCACCAGGCTAGGCAGGCAGAAGGGGCTCAGTCAATATAATGAAGCTGAACTGAAAAATAACCCCCAAAACTTTTGGTGAATGATGCTAAGGGATTTTAAGGAGTTAGCATAGTTCAGACTTTGCCCATGATGAGGCAAAAAGAGATGGTGTGTCCAGGAATGAATTGCTTTATCCTGAAAGCAGGAACTGTGTGTACCATGCATTCTGTAACTATCCTTTTGTGGAAAGAACAGGTTGAAGAAATTCTTACTGGCCCGGGGCCACGTTCTTTTGAATATCTTCAGTAACAGCAAATCTTTGTCTTTCGAGGGGTGGATATGATTTTTTTGGAAACAGCCACAAGTCATTTGAAGCCAAGTCTGGTGTGTCTGTAATGTGACTGTCACCGTGTCTATCACTGTGTTGCAAAAAGAATTTAAAGCAGCTTACCAAAAAGCATACGATACAATAAGATAAAAGTAAATATGTGAGGAAATCTGGGGGAAGGAGAAAATAAGATGACCTTTGGAGCGAAGTCTGAAGGGTGAAGAGACTACTGGAGTTAAATAATGCTGTTTAGGGTTTAAAAGGTCCTACCCTCGAGTAATGTTATGTTTGAGTAGTTCTGAATGGGAAGTAACA